>PVKB01008401.1:0-17103 GCA_004027205.1 Ctenodactylus gundi | reverse complement strand
GGGCATCAAAGTCGGCGTAGCTATTGCTGGAGCCCTAACACTAACCCTAAGCCCGATTCCATTTCTAAAACTATCCCTAGCCCCCCAGCTGTCCCCGAAAAGTAAACTAGGGAGAAGCCCATACCTAGGCCCGATTTTAGCCTCGCGTGCCCTCCTCGGCTCTTTTTCTACCCATAGGACGGCCGAAACACAAGCCCAAGAGCCGACCATGACCTGCAGCCTCACACGCCGGGGCACCCCAGGCCAAGACACATGCCGGGCCCTCAGCCTCACTCTAATACACAGGGGAGCCCCCGGACATAGTCTGAAGCTTATTTCTAAGCCTCTTCTTCATGTTCCCGCCAGCCTGCGGCACATCCACAGCCCTGAAGCCGAGCCATGCCATCCAAAGTGCCCGACGTGGCAGTCCTAGGGCTATGGCTCCACAGGCCCCTTGCCAGAAGCCCTCCAATAAACCTGACACGAACGCCAACCAGCGCCCTAACATTCACCATGGACCTGCTTCACAACCTGGGCATTAAAGTCTGCCTAGCTATAGCTGGAGCCTTAACTCTAACCCTAGGCCCGATTCCATTTCTAACCCTAACCCTAGCCCCCCAGCTGGCCCTGAAATGAAAACTAGGGAAAAGCCCATGCCTAGCCCCGATTTCAGCCTCGCCTGCCCTGCCCGGTTCTTTTTCTACCCTCATGACGGCCAAAACACAGGCCCGAGAGCTGACCACGACCTCCGGCCTCACACGCCCCGGCAGCCCAGGCCTGGGCACATCACGGGCCCTCAGCCTCACTCTAATACACAGAGGAACCACAGGACTTAGTCTGAAGCTTAGTTCTAAGCCTCTCCTTCATGTTCCCACTAGCCATTGGCACATCCACAGCCCCGAAGCCGAGCCACGCCCTCCAAAGTGCCCGACGTGGCTGTCCTAGGGCTGCGGCTCCACCTGCCCCTTGCCCCAAGCCCTCCAATAAAACTGACCTGAACGCCAAATGCCGCCCTAACTTTCCCCATGGACCTGCTTCGCAACCTGGGCATCAACGTTGGCCTAGCTATAGCCGGAGCTCTAACTCTAACCCTAGGCCCGATTCCATTTCTAAACCTAACCCTAGCCCCTCAGCTGGCCCTGAAATGAAGACTAGGGAGAAGACAACGCCTAGCCCCGATTTCAGCCTCGAATGCACTGCCCGGTTCTTTTTCTCCACTTAGGAAGGCGAAAACACATGCCCAAGAGCTGACCACGAATTCCGGCCTCACACGCCCCGGCACCCGAGGTCTAGGCACATGACGGGCCCTCGGCCTCAATCTAATACACGGGGGAACCACCGGATTTAGTCTGAACCTTGGTTCTAAGCCTCTCCTTCACATTCCCGCAAGGCATTGGCACATCCACAGCCCTTAAGCCTAGCCACGCCCTCCAAATTACCCGACGTGGCAGTCCTAGGGCTGCGGCTCCACCTGTCCCCTGCGCCAAGCCCTCACATAAACCTGACCTGAACACCAACAGCCGCCCTAACATTCACCGTGGACCTGCTTCGCATCCTGGGCATCAACGTTGGCCTAGCTATAGCCGGAGCTCTAACTCTAACCCTAGGCCCGATTCCATTTCTAACCCTAACCCTAGCCCCACAGCAGGCCCCGAAATGTAAACTAGGGAGAAGCCCATGCCTAGCCCCGATTTCAGCCTTGCCTGCCCTCCTCGGCTCTTTTTCCACACTTAGGACAGCCGAAACACAAGCCAAAGTGCTGACCACGAGCTCTAGCCTCACACGCCCTGGAAACCCAGGCTGAGACACATGCCGGACCCTCAGCGTCACTCTAATACACATAGGAGCCCTTTGACATAGACTGAAGCTTAGTTCTAAGCCTCTCCTTCATGTTCCTACTAGCCATTGGCACATCCACAGCCCTGAAGCCTAGTCACACCCTCCAAAGTGCCCGACGTGGCAGTCCTAGCGCTGCGGCTCCACCTGCCCCTTGCCCCAAACCCTCCAATAAACCTGACCTGAACGCCAACTGAAGCCCTAACATTCACCACGGACCTGTCCGTAACCTGGTCATCAACGTTGGCCTAGCAATAGCCGGAGCTCTAACTCTAACCCTAAGCCCGATTCCATTTCTAATCCTAACCCTAGCCCCCCAGCTGGCCCCGAAATGAAAACTAGGGAGGAGCCCACACCTAGCCCCAATTTTAGCCTATCCTGACCTGCCCGGTTCTTCTTCTACCCTTAGGACGACCAAAACACAAGCCCAAGAGCTGATCACTACCTCCGGCCTCAAACGCCCAGGCATCTCAGGCTTGGGCACATCACGGGCCATCAGCCTCAATCTAATACACAGGGGAGCCCCAGGACTTAGTCTGAAGCTTAGTTCTAAGCCTCTCCTTCCCATTCCCACTAGCCAGCGGCACATCCACAGGACTGAAGCAGAGCCACGCCCTTCAGAGGGGTGACGTGCCAGTCCTAGTGCTGCGGCTCCACTTGCCCCCTGCCCCAAGCCTTGCAATAAACCTGAACCGAAAGCCAACCGACCCCCTTACATTCAGGCTGGACCTCTTCGCAACCTGGGCAGGGACCTGCTTCGCAACCCGGGCATCAAAGTCTGCCTAGCTATAGCAGGAGCCCTAATCCTAACCTTAGGCCCGATTCCATTTGTACCCTTAACCCTAGCACTGCAGCTGGCCCCGAAATATAAACTAGGGAGAAACCCATGCCTAGCCTCGATTTTATCCTCGCTTGCCCTCCTCAGCTCTTTTTCTACCCTTAGGACGGCCGAAACACAAGCCCAAGGGCTGACCACGACGTCCAGCCTCAGTCGCCCTGGCACGCCAGGCCTAGACATATGCCGGGCAATCAGCCTCACTGTCATACACAGGACAGCTCCCGGACTTAGTCTGAAGCTTAGTTCTAAGCCTCTACTTCACGTTCCCGCCAGCAAGCGGCACATCCACAGCCCTGAAGTCGAGCCACGCCCACCAAGGAGCCCGACGTGCCAGTCCTAGGGCTGCGGCTCAACCTTCCTCTTGTGCCAGGCCTTGGAAGAAATCTGACCCAAACGCCAACCGCCGCCCTAACTTTCAGCATAGACCTCTTCGCAACATGGGCATCAAAGTTGGGCTAGCTATAGCCGTAGCCCTGCCATAACCCTAGGCTGGATTCCATTTCTCACCCTAAACCTGGCCCCCCAGCTGAACCTGAAAATTAAACTAGGGAGAAGCCCATGCCTAGCCCCGATTTTAGCGTCGCCTGCCCTCCTCGGCTCTTTTTCTAAAGTTAGGACGGCCGAAATACAAGCACAAATCTGACCACGACCTCCAGCCTCACACGCCCAGGCAACCAGGCCTAGGCATATCCCGGGAAGTCAGCCTCACTCTAAAACAGAGGGGAGCCCCCCCGACTTACTCTGAAGCTTATATCTGAGCCTCTCCTTCACATTCCCACCAGCCAGCGTACATCCACAGGCCTGAAGCCAAGCTGCGCCCTCCAGAGGGCCCGACATGCCAGTCCTAGACCTTTGGCTCCACCTGCACCTTTGCCCAAACCTTGCAATAAATCTGACGCGAATGCCAACGACCGTCCTAACATTCAGCAGGGAACTGCTTCGCAACTTGGGCATCAAAGTCTGCCTAGCTATAGAAGGAGCCCTAACCCTAACCCTAGGCCCGATTCCATTTCTAACACTAACCCTATCCCCCCAGCTGGCCACGAAAGAAAACTAGGGAGAAGCCCATGCCTAGCCCAGATTTCAGCCTCGCATGCCCTCCTCGGCTCTTTTTCTACCCTTAGGACGGCCGAAACACAAACCCAAGAGCTGACCACAACCTCTAGCACCCCAGGCCTACGCATATCCTGGGGCCTCAGCTTCACTCTAATACACAGGGGAGCCCCCAGACTTAGTCTGAAGCTTAGTTCTAAGCCTCTCCTTCACGTTCCCACTAGCCAGCGGCACATCCACAGGCCAGAAGCCGAGCAACGCCCTCCAGAGAGCTGGACATGCCTGTCCTAGGGCGGCTGCTCCACCGGCCCCTTGCCCCAGGCCTTGCAATAAACCTGACCCGATGGCCAAATGCCGTCCTGACATTCACCATGGACCTCATCGCAACCTGGGCATCAAAGTCAGCCTAGCTATAGCTGGAGCCCTCACCGTAACCCTAGTCCCGATTCCATTTCTAACCGTAACCCTAGACCCCCAGCTGTCCCCGAAAAGAAAACTAGGGTGAAGCCCATGCCTAGCACGAATTCAGCCTTGCCTACCCTCTTGGGCTCTTTTTCTAACCTTCCGGCGGCCGAAATACAAGCCCAAGAGCTGACCACGACCTCCATCTTCACACGCCCGGGCACCCCATGCGTAGGTACATCCCGGGCCCTCAGCCTCACTCTAATACACAGGGGAGCCCCCGGACTTAGTCTGAAGCTTAGTTCTAAGCGTCTCCTTCACGTTCCCACCAGCCAGCGGCACATCAACAGCCCTGAAGCCGAGCCACGGCCTCCAATGTGCCCGATGTGCCAGTACTAGGGAGGCGGCTCCACCTGCCCCTTGCCCCAGGCCTTGCAATGAATCTGACCGGAACGCCAACTGCCGCCCTAACATTCACCATGTACCTGCTTTGCAAACTGTGCATCCAAGTTGGCCTAGCTATAGCCTGATCCCTAACCCTAACCCTAGGCCCGATTCTATTTCTAACCGTAACCCTAGCCCCGCAGGTGGCCCCAAAAACTAAACTAGGGAGAAGCCCATGCCTAGCCCCGATTTTAGCGTCGCCTGCCATCCTCGGCTCTTTTTTTAACATTAGGACGGCCGAAACACAAGACCAAGAGCTGACCACGACCTTCAGCCTCACACGCCCGGGTACCCCAGGCCTAGACATATCGCGTTACCTCAGCCTCACTCTAAAACAGACTTGAGACCCCCGACTTAGTCTGAAGCTTATTTCTAAGACTCTTCTTCATGTTCCCGCCAGCCTGTGGCACATCCACAGCCCTGAAGCCGAGCCACGCCATCCAAAGGGCCCGACGTCCCAGTCCTAGGGCTAGGGCTCCACAGGCCCCATGCCCCAGGGATTACAATAAACCTGACACGAACGCCAACCAGCGCCCTAACATTCACCATGGACCTGCTTCGCAACCTGGGCATCAAAGTCTGCCTAGCTATAGCCGGAGCCTTAACTCTAACCCTAGGCCCGATTCCATTTCTAAACCTAACCCCAGCCCCCCAGCTGACCCCAAAAAGAAAACTAGGCAGAAGCCCATGCCTAGCCCCGATTTCAGCCTCGCCTGCCCTCCTCGGCTCCTTTTCTACCCTTAGGACGGCCGAAACACAAGCCCAAGGGCTGACCACGAGCTCTAGCCTCACACGCCCTGGAAACCCAGGCCGAGACACCTGCCGGACCCTCAGCCTCACTCTAATACACAAGGGAGACCCTTGACTTAGTCTGAAGCTTAGTTCTAAGCCTCTCCTTCACGTTCCCGCCAGCCAGCGGCACATCCACAGGCCTTAAGACAAGCTAAGCCCTCCTGAGGGCCCAACATGCCAATCCTAGAGCTTCGGGTCCACCTGCACGTATGCGGAAACCTTGCAATAAACCTGACGCGAACGCCAAACACCGCCCTGACATTCAGCAGGGACCTGCTTTGCAACTTGGGAATCAAAGTCTGCCTACCTATAGCCGGAGCCCTAACCCTAACCCTAGGCTCGATTCCATTTCTAACACTAACCCTAGCCCCCCAGATGGCCCCGAAAAGTAAACTAGGGAGAAGCCCATGCCTAGCCCCGATTTCAGCCTCGCCTGCCCTGCCCGGTTCTTTTTCTACCCTTAGGACGGCCAAAACACAGGCCCAAGAGCTGACCACGACCTCCGGCCTCACACGCCCCAGAACCCCAGGCCTAGGCACATCACGCGCCATCAGCCTCACTCTAATACACATGGGAGCCCCTTGACTTAGTCTGAAGCTTAGTTCTAAGCCTCTCATTCAAGTTCCCGCTAGCCATTGGCACATCCACTGCCCTGAAGCTGAGCCACGCCACACAGAGTGCCCGACGTGCCAGTACTAGGGCTGCGGCTCCACCTGCCCCTTGCCCCAAGCCCTCCAAGAAACCGGAACTAAATGCCAAACACTGCACTAAAATTCACCATGGACCTGCTTCGCAATCTGGGCATCAACGTTGGCCCAGCTATAGCCGGAGCTCTAACTCTAACGCTAGGCCCGATTCCATTTCTAACCCGCAGCCTAGCCCCCCAGCTGGACCCGAAATGGAAACTAGGGAAAAGTCCATGCCTAGCCCTGATTTCAGCCTCGCCTGCCCTGCCTGGTTCTTTTTCTGACCTTAAGACGGCCAAAATACAGGCCCAAGAGGTGACCACGACCTTCGGCCTCAAACGCCTGGGCACCCCAGGGTTAGGCACATCACGGGCCCTCATCCTCACTCTAATACACAGGGGAGCCCCCGGACATAGTCTGAAGCTTAGTTCTAAGCCTCTCCTTCACGTTTCCGCTAGCCATCGGCACATCCACAGCACTGAATCAGAGCCACGCCATCCAAAGTGCCCGACGTGGCAGTCCTAGGGCTGCGGCTCCACCTGCCCCTGGCTTCAAGCCCTCCCATAAACCTGACGTGAACGCCAACCACCACGCTAACATTCACCATGGACCTGCTTCGAAACCATGGCATGAACTTTGACCCAGCTATAGTCGGAGCTCTAACTCTAACCCTAGGCCGGATTCCATTTCTAACCCTAACCCTCGCCCCCCAGCTGGCCCCGAAATGAAAACTAGGGAGAAGCCCATGCCTAGTCCCGATTTCAGCCTCGCCTGCCCTTCCCGGTTCTTCTTCAGCCCTTAGGAGGGCCAAAGCACAGGCCCAAGAGCTGACCACGACCTCCGGCCTCACACGACCCGGCACCCCAGGCCTAGGCACATCACGGGTCCTCAGCCTCACTCTAATACACAGGGGAGCCCCAGGACTTAATCTGAAGCTTAGTTCTAAGCCTCTCCTTCACATTCCCACAAGCCATTGTCACATCCACAGTTCTGAAGCCTAGACACGCACTCCAAAGTGCCTGACGTGCCAGTACTAGGGCTGCGGCTCCACCTGCCCCTTGCCCCAAGCCCTGCAATAAAACTGACCAGAACGCCAACCGCCCTCCTAACATTCACCATGGACCTGGTTCGCAACCTGGGCATGAACGTTGGCCTAGCTATAGCCGGAGTTCTAACTCTAACCCTAGTCCCGATTTCATTTCTAACCCTAACCCTAGGCCCCCAGCTGGCCCCGAAATGAAAACTAGGCAGAAGCCCATGCCTAGGCCCGATTTCAGCATCGCCTGCCCTGCCCGGTTCTTTTTCTACCCTTAGGACGGCTGGAACAAAAGCTCAAAGCTGACCACAACCTCCAGCCTCACACGAGCGGGCACCCCAGGCCTGGGAATATCCCGGGCCCTAAGCCTCACTCTCATTCACAGGGGAGCCCCCGGACGTAGTCTGAAGGTTAGTTCTAAGATTCTCCTTCACGTTCCCGCTATCCATTGGCACATCCACAGTCCTGAAGCTGAGCCACGCCCTCCAGAGTGCCAGACGTGGCAGTCCAAGGGCTGCGGCTCCACCTGCCCCTTGTCCCAAGCCGTCCAATAAAACTGACCTGAACGCCAAACGCCGCCCTAACATTCACCATGGACCTGCTTCGCAACCTGGGCGTCAACGTTGGCCCAGCTATAGCCGGAGGTCTAACTCTAACCCTAGTCACGATTCCATTTCTAACGCTACCCCTAGCCCCCCAGCTGGCCCCGAAATGAAAACTAGGGAGAAGCCCATGCCTAGTCCCGATTTCAGCCTCGCCTGCCCTTCCCGGTTCTTCTTCTACCCTTAGGAGGGCCAAAACACAGGCCCAAGACCTGACCATGACCTCGGGCCTCACACGACTTGGCAGCCCAGACCTAGGCATATCACGGGCCCTCAGCCTCACTCTAATACACAGGGGAGCCCCCGGACTTAGTCTGAAGGTTAGTTCTAAGCCTCTCCTTCACGTTCCCGCTAGCCGTTGGCACATCCACAGCACTGAATCCTAGCCACGCCCTCCAAAGAGCCCGATGTGGCAGTCCTACGGCTGCGGCTCCACCTGCCTCTTGCCCCATGCCCTCCAATAAACCAGACCTGAACGCCAAACTCCACCCTAACATTCACCATGGACCTGCTTCCCAACCTGGGCATCAACGTTGGCCTAGCTATAGCCTGAGCTCTAACTCTAACCCTAGGCCCGATTCCATTTCTAACACTAACCCTACACCCAAGCTGGCCCCGAAATGAAAACTAGGGAGAAGCCCCTGCCTAGCCCCGATTTCAGCCTCGCCTGCCCTGCCCGGTTCGTTTTCTACCCTTAGGATAGCCAAAACACAGACCCAAGAGCTGACCACGACCTCCAGCCTCATACGAGTGGGCACCCCAGGCCTGGGAATATCCCGGGCCCTCAGCCTCACTCTAATACACAGGGGAGACCCCGGACGTAATCTGAAGCTTAGTTCTAAGCCTCTCCTTCACGTTCCCGCTAGCCATTGGCACATCCACAGCCCTGAAGCCTAGCCACGACGTCCAAAGTGCCCGACGTGGCAGTCCTAGGGCTGCGGCTCCACCTGCCCCTTGCCCCAAGCCCTCCAATAAACCTGACCTGAATGTCAACCGCCGTACTAAAATTCACCATGGACCTGCTTCGCAACCTGGGCATCAACATTGGCCCAGCTATAGCCGGAGCTCTAACTCTAACCCTAGGCCCGATTCCATTTCCAACCCCCAGCCTTACGCCCCACCTGGCCCAGAAATGAAAACTAGGGAATGGCCCATGCCTAGCCCTGATTTCAGCCTTGTCTACCCTACCCGGTTCTTTCTCTACCCTTAGGATGGCCAAAACACAGGCGCAAGAGGTGACCACGAACTCCGGCCTCACACGCCCCGGTACCCCAGACCCAGGGATATCACGGGCCCTCAGCCTCACTCTAATAACAGGGGAGACAACGGAAATGTCTGAAGCTTGGTTCTAAGCCTCTCCTTCACGTTCCCGCTAGCCATTGGCACATCCACAGGCCTGAAGCGTAGCCACACCATCCAAAGTGCCCGACGTGGCAGTCCTGGGGCTGCGGTTGCCCCTTCCCCTAGCCCCAAGCCCTCCAATAAACCTGACCTGAACGCCAACCGCCGCACTAACATTCTCCAAGGACCTGAATCGCAACCTGGGCATCAACGTTGGCTTAGCTATACCCGGAGCTCTAACTCTAACCCTAGGCCCGATTCCATTTCTAACCCTAACCCTAGCCCGCCAGCTGGCCCCGAATTGAAGACGAGGGAGAAGCTCACGCCTAGCCCCAATTTCAGCCTCGCCTGCCCTACCCGATTCTTTTTCTACACTTAGGACGGCAAAAACACAGGCCCAAGAGCTGATCACGACCTCCGGCCTCACACCCCCCGGCACCCCAGGCCAAGGCACATCACGGGCCCTCAGCCTCAATCTAATACACGGGGCAACCACAGGACTTAGTCTGAAGCTTAGTTCTAAGCTTCTCCTTCACATTCCCGCAAGCCATTGGCACATCCACAGCCCTGAAGCCTAGCCACGCCCTCCAAGTGCCTGACGTGCCAGTACTAGGGCTGCGGCTCCACCTGCCCCTTGCCCCAAGCCCTCCAATCAACCTGACCTGAACGCTAACCTCCATGCTAACTTTCACCATGGACCTGCTTCGAACCTGGGCATCAACATTGGCCTAGCTATAGCCGGAGCTCTCACTCTTACCCTAGGTCCGATTCCATTTCTAACCCTAACCCTAGCCCCCCAGCTGGCCCCGAAAAGAAAACTAGGGAGAAGCCCATGCCTACCCCCGATTTAAGCCTCGCCTGTCTTGCCCGGTTCTTTTTCTACCCTTAGGACGGCCGAAAAAAAAGCCCATAGCTGACCACAACCTCCAGCCTCACACGAGCGGGCACCCCAGGCCTGGGAATACCCTGGGCCCTCACCCTCACTCTAATACACAGGGGAGTCCCCGGACGTAGTCTGAAGCTTAGTTCTAAGCCTCGCCTTCACGTGCCCGCTAGCCATTGGCACATCCACAGCCCCGAAGCCTAGCCACGCCATCCAAAATGCCCGACGTGGCA
Source organism: Ctenodactylus gundi (assembly GCA_004027205.1). NCBI lineage: Eukaryota > Metazoa > Chordata > Mammalia > Rodentia > Ctenodactylidae > Ctenodactylus > Ctenodactylus gundi. The sequence goes on along the minus strand of PVKB01008401.1, from coordinate 6,978 downwards.
GTCCAAGGGCTGCGGTGGCCCCTGCCCCCTGCGCCCAGCCCTCCCATAAACCAGACCTGAACGCCCTAACATTCACTGTGGACCAACTTCGCAACCTGGGCATCAACGTTGGCCTAGCTCTAGCCGGAGCTCTAACTCTAACCCTAAATCCGATTCCATTTCTAACACTAACCATAGCCCCCCAGCATGCCCCGAGATGAAAAGTAGGGAGAAGCCCACGGCTAGCCCCGATTTGCCTCGCATGCCCTGCCGTGTTCTTTTCCTACCATTTGGATGGCCAAAACACAGTCACAAGTGCTGACCATGACCTCCCACCTCACACGAACCGACACCCCAGGCCTAGGCCCAACACGTGCCCTCAGCCTCACTCTAGTACACATGGGAGCCCCTTGACTTAGCCTGAAGCTTAGTTCTAAACCTCTCCTTCATGTTCCCGCTAACCATTGGCACATCCACCGCCGTGATGTTGAGCCACGCCCTCCAGAGTGCCTGACATGCCAGTCCTAGGACTGCGGCTCTACCTGCCCCTTGCCCCAAGCCTTGCAATAAACCTGACACGAACACCAACAGCCCACCTAACATTCACCATAGACCTGCTTCACAACCTGGGCATCAATGTTGGCCCAGCTATAGCCAGAGCTCTAACTCTAACCCTAGGCCCGATTCCATTTCTAACCCTAACCCAAGCCCCCAAGCTGGCCCTGAAATGATACCTAGGGTGAAGCCAATGCCTAGCCCCGATTTCAGCCTCGCCTGCCCTGCCCGCTTCTTTTTCCACCCTTAGGACGGCCAAAACAGAGGTCAATGAGCTGACCACGACCTCTGGCCTCACACGCCCCACAACCCCAGGCCGAAGCCCATCACGGGACCTCAGACTCACTCTAATACACAGGGGAACCACCGGACATATTCTGACGCGTAGATCTAAGCCTCTCTTTCACGTTTCCGCTAGACAGTGGCGCATCCACAGCCCTGAAGCCTAGCCACACCCTTCAAAATGCCTGACGAGGCAGTCCTAGGGCTGCAGTTCCACCTACCCCTTGCACTAAGCCCTCCAATAAACCTGACCTAAACGCCAACCGCCACCCTGATATTCACCATGTACCTGCTTCGCAACCTGGGCCTCAGTATTGGCCTAGATTTAGCCGGAGCTCTAACTCTAACCCTAGGCCCGATTCCATAGCTAACCCTAACCCTAGCCCCCCAGCTGGCCCGGAAATGAAGACTAGGGAGAATCCCACGCCTAGCCCCGATTTCAGCCTCGCCTGCCCTGCCCGATTCTTTTTCTACACTTACGATGGCCAAAACACAGGCCCAAGAGCTGATCACGACCTCCGGCCTCACACGCAACAGTACCCCAGGCCTAGGCACATCACGGGCCCTCAGCCTCAAACTAATAAACGGGGGAACCACCGGACTTAGTCTGATCCTTTGTTCTAAGCCTCTCCTTCACATTCCCGCAAGCCATTGGCACATCCACAGCCCTGAATCCTAGACACGTCCTCCAAAGTGCCCGACGTGGCAGTCCTAGGGCTGCGGCTCCACCTGCCGCCTGCGCCAAGCCCTCCAATCAACCTGACCTGAGGCCAAAAGCCGCCCTAACATGCACCATGGACCTGCTTCGCAACCTGGGCATCAACGTTGGCCTAGCTATAGCCGGAGCTCTAACTCTAATCGAAGGCTGGATTCCATTTCTAACCCTAAACCTAGCCCCCCAGCTGGCCCCGAAGTCAAAACTACAGAGAAGCCCATGCCTAGTCTCAATTTCAGCCTCGCCTGCCCTGCCCGGTTCTCTTTCTACCCTTAGGAGGGCCAAAAGACAGGCCCAAGAGCTGACCACGAGCTCCGGCCTGACACGACCCGGCAGCCCAGGCCTAGGCACATCACGGGCCCTCAGCCTCACTCTAATACACAGGGGAGCCCCCGGACTTAGTCTGAAGCTTAGTTCTAAGCCTCTCCTTCACGTTCCCGCTAGCCATTGGCACATCCACAATACTGAATCCTAGCCCCGGCCTCCAAAGTGCCCGACGTGGCAGGAATAGGGCTGCGACTCCACCTGCACCTTGTCCCAAGCTCTCAAATCAACCTAACCTGAATGCCAACCTCCACGCTAACATTCACCATGGACCGGTTTCGCAACCTGGGCATCATCGTTGGCCTACCTATCGCCGGAAATCTAACTCTAACCCTAGGCCTGATTCCATTTCTAATCATAACCCTAGCCCCCCAGCTGGCCCCGAAATGAAAACTAGGGAGAATCCCATGCCTAGCCCCGATTTCAGCCTCGCCTGCCCTGCCCGGTTGTTTTTCTACCCTTAGGACAGCAAAACACAGGCCCAAGAGCCTACCACGACCTCCGTCCTCACACGCCCCGGCACTCCAGGCCTAGGCATATCACGGGCCCTCAGCCTCACTCTAATACACAGGGGAGGCCCCGGAAATGTCTGAAGCTTAGTTCTAAGCCTCCCCTTCATGTTCCCGGTAGCCATTGGCACATCCACAGCCTTGAAGCCTAGCCACGCCCTCCAAAGTGCCCGACGTGGCAATCCTAGATCTGCTGCTCCCCCTGCCGCTTGCCCCAAGCCCTCCAATAAACCTACCTGAGGCCAAAAGCCGCCCTAACATGCACCATGGACCTGCTTCGCAACCTGGGCATCAACGTTGGCCTAGCTATAGCCGGAGCTCTAACTCTAACCCTAGGCCCGATTCCATTTCTAACCCTCACCCTAGCCCGCAAGCTGGCACTGAAACGATACCTAGGGTGAAGCCAATGCCTAGCCCCGATTTCAGCCTCGCCTGCCCTGTCTGCTTCTTTTTCTACCCTTAGGACGGCCAAAACAGAGGCCAAAGAGCTGACCACGACCTCTGGCCTCACACGCCCCGCAACCCCAGGCCGAAGCACATCACGGGACCTCAGACTAATTCTAATACACAGGGGTACCACCGGACATATTCTGACGCTTAGTTCTAAGCCTCTCCTTCACGTTTCCGCTAGACAGTGGCGCATCCACAGCCCTGAAGCCTAGCCACGCCCTTCAAAATGCCTGACGTGGCAGTCCTAGGGCTGCGGTTGCACCTACCCCTTGCACCAAGCCCTCCAATACATCTGACCTAAATGCCAACCGCCACCCTAATATTCACCATGTACCTCCTTCGCAACCTGGGCCTCAGTATTGGCCTAGCAATAGCCAAAGCTCTAACTCTAACCCTAGGCCCGATTCCATATCTAACCCTAACCCTAGCCCCCCAGCTGGCCCCGAAATGAAGACTAGGGAGAAGCCCACTCCTAGCCCCGATTTCAGACTCGCCTGCCCTGCCCGATTCTTTTTCTACACTTAGGACGGCCAAAACACAGGCCCAAGAGCTGATCACGACCTCCGGCCTCACACGCAACGGTACCCCAGGCCTAGGCACATCACGGGCCCTCAGCCTGAAACTAATACACGGGGGAACCACCGGACTTAGTCTGAACCTTAGTTCTAAGCCTCTCCTTCACATTCCCGCAAGACATTGGCACATCCACAGCCCTGAATCCTAGACACGTCCTCCAAAGTGACCGACGTGGCAGTCCTAGGACTGTGGCTCCAACTGCCTCCTGCGCCAAGCCCTCCAATCAACGTGACCTGAATGCCAACCGCCTCCCTAACATTCACCATGGACCTGCTTCGCAACTTGGGCATCAACGTTGGCCTACCTATAGCCGGAGCTCTAACTCTAATCGAAGGCTGGATTCCATTTCTAACCCTAAACCTAGCCCCCCAGCTGGCCCCGAAATAAAAACTACAGAGAAGCCCAGGCCTAGTCTCGATTTCAGCCTCGCCTGCCCTGCCCGGTTCTCTTTCTACCCTTAGGAGGGCCAAAAGACAGGCCCAAGAGCTGACCATGACCTCCGGCCTGACACGACCCGGCAGCCCAGGCCTAGACACATCACGGGCCCTCAGCCTCACTCTAATACACAGGGGAGCCCCCGGACTTAGTCTGAAGCTTAGTTCTAAGCCTTTCCTTCACGTTCCCGCTAGCCATTGGCACATCCACAGTACTGAATCCTAGCCCCGGCCTCCAAAGTGCCCGACATGGCAGGACTAGGTCTGCGGCTCCCCCTGCGCCTTGCCCCAAGCCCTCCAATAAACCTGACCTGAATGCCAACCGCCGCTCTAACATTCACCATGGACCTGCTTCTCTACGTGGGCATCAACGTTGACCTAGCTATAGCCGGAGCTCTAACTCTAACCTTAGGCCCGATTCCATTTCGAACCCTAACCCTAGCCCCCCAGCTGGCCCCAAAATCAAAACTAGGTAGAAGCCCATGCCTAGCACCAATTTAAGCCTCGCCTACCCTGCCCTTTTCTCTTTCTACCCTTAGGACGGCCAAAACACAGGCCCAAGAGATGACCACGACCTCTGGCCTCACACGTGCTGGCACCCCACGCCTAGGCATATCACGGGCCCTCAGCCTCACTCTAATACACAGGGGAGCCCCCGGTCTTAGTCTGAAGCTTAGTTCTAAGACTCTCCTTCATGTTCCCGCTAGCCATTGGCTCATGCACAACCCAAAGCCTAGCCACACCCTCTAAAGTGCCCGACGTGGCAGTCCTAGTGCTGCGGCTCCATTTGCCCCTTGTCCCAAGGCCTCCAATAAACCTTACCTGAATGCCAACCGCCGACTTAACATTCACCATGGACCTGCTTCGCAACCTGGGCATCAACGTTGACCAAGCTATAGCCGGAGCTCTAACTCGAACCCTAGGCCCGATTCCGTTTCTAACCATTACCCTAGCCCCTCAGCTGGCCCCGAAATGAAAACTAGGGAGAAGCCCGTGCCTACCTCCATTTTCAGCCTGGCGTGGCCTCCCCGGTTCTTTTTGATCATTAGGACGGCCAAAACACATGCTCAAGAACTGACTATGACCTCCGGCCTCACACGCCCCGGAACCCCAGGCCTAGGAACATTCCAGGCCCTCACCCTCACTCTAATACACAGGGGAGGTCCGGGAAATCTCTGAAGCTTAGTTCTAAGCCTCTCCTTCACGTTCCCGCTAGCCATTGGCACATCCACACCCCTGAAGCCTAGCCACGCCCTCCAAATTACCCGACCTGTCAGTCCTAGGGCTGCGGCTCACCTGCCCCTAGCGCAAAGCCCTCCAATACACCTGACCTGAATGCCAAACCCGCCCTAACATTCACCGTGTGCCTGCTTCGGGACGTGGGCGTCAATGTTGACCTAGTTATAGGCGGAGCTCTAACTCTAACCCTAGGCCCGATTCCATTTCTAACCCTAACCCTACCCGCCCAGCTGGCCCCGAAATGAAAATTAGGGAGAAGCCCCTGCCTAGTACCGATTTCAGCCTCGCCTAACATGCCCTTTTCTTTTTCTACCCTTCGGACGGCCAAAACACAGGCCCAACAGCTGACCACGACCTCTGGCCTCACACGCCCCGGCACTCCAGGCCTAGGCACATCACGTGCCATCAACCTCACTCTAATACACAGGGGAGGCCCCAGAAATGTCTGAAGCTTAGTTCTAATCCTCTCCTTCACGTTCCCGCTAGCCAAGGGCACATCCCTAGCCCTGAAGCCTAGCCACGCCCTCCAAATTGCCCGACGTGGCAGTCCTAGTGCTGCGGCTCCACCTGCCCCTTGTCCCAAGCCCTCCAATAAATCATACCGGAATGACAACCGCCGGCCTAACATTCACCATGGACCTGTTTCGCAACCTGGGCATCAACGTTGGCCTAGCTATAGCCGGAGCAATAACTCTAACCCTAGTCTCGATTCCATTTCTAATCCTAAACCTAGCCCCCCAGCTGGCCCTGAAATGAAAACTAGGGAGAAGCCCATGCCTAGTCCCGATTTCAGCCTCACCTGCCCTGCCCGGTTCTTTTTCTACTCTTAGGACGGCCAAAACAAAGGCCGAAGAGCTGACCACGAACTCCGGCCTCACACGCCCCGGCACCCCAGGCCTAGGCATATCACGGGCCCTCAGCCTCACTCTAATACACAGGGGAGGTTCCGGAAATGTCTGAAGCTTAGTTCTAAGCCTCTCCTTCACGTTCCCGCTAGTCTTTGGTACATCCATAGCCCTGAAGTCTAGCCAAGCCTTCCAAAGTGCCGGACGTGGCAGTCCAACGGCTGCGGCTCCACCTGCCCCTTGCCCCAAGACCTCCAATAAAACTGACCTGAATGCCAACCGCCTCCCTAACATTCACCATGGACATGCTTCACAACCTGGGCTTCAACGTCGGCCTAGCTATAGCCGGAGCTCTAACTCTAACCCTAGGCCCGATTCCATTTCTAACCCTAACCCTAGTCCCCCAGCTGGCCCCGAAATGAAAACTAGGGAGAAGCCCATGCTTAGCCCCGATTTCAGCCTCGCCTGCCCTGCCCGGTTCTTTTTCTACCCTTAGGATGGCCAACACAAAGAACAAAGAAGTGACCAAGACCTCCGGCCTCACACGCCCCGGCACCCCAGGCCTAGGCACAACACGGGCCCTCAGCCTCACTCTAATACACAGGGGAGGCCCCGAAAATGAACGAAGCTTAGTTCTAAGGCTGTCCATCATGTTCACGCTAGCCATTGGCACATCCACACCCCTGAAGCCTAGCCACGCAATCCAAAGTGCCAGACGTGGCAGTACTAGGGCGGAAGCTCCACCTACCCCTTGCCCCAAGCCCTCCAATAAAACTTACCTGAATGCCAACCGCCGCCCTAACATTCACCATGGACCTGCATCGCAACCTGGGCATCAACGTTGACCTAGCTATAGCCGGAGCTCTAACTTTAACCCTAGGCCCGATTCCATTTCTAACCGTAAACCTAGCCCCCCAGCTGGCCCCGAAATGAAAACTAGGGAGAAGCCCGTGCCTAGCCATGATTTCAGCCTTGCCTGCCCTGCCCTTATGTTTTTCTACCCTTAGAACAGCCAAAACACAGGCCCAAGAGCTGACCACGACCTCCGGCCTCACACGCCCCCGCACCCC
>PVKB01008400.1:0-17127 GCA_004027205.1 Ctenodactylus gundi | reverse complement strand
AGTCCAGCTGCTACCAGCCCAGGTGCTGTGAGTCCAGCTGCTACCAGCCCAGGTGCTGCCAGTCCAGCTGCTACCAGCCCAGGTGCTGTGAGTCCAGCTGCTGCAACACCCTCATCGCCCAGCCAGCTTGCTCTGGACCCGTGTACTGCACGAGAACCTGCTACTACCCCACCTGTGTGCGCCTGACAGGTTGCCTCCCCGAGACCTTTGGCATCACCTGCGGCCAGTCCTGTGGCTGCTGATCCTGCCATCACTCATGTTCCGACCTCCCATCAACCACCTCGGGTCCTGCGATCTAACCACTTTTCAGCCTTGATGTCATTAACTCTTCCCTGCCCCTCCTTCTGCAAAGGGTCTTCAGTATGAGCTTGTCGGGAGACAACCTTCACTAGCTTTTCTTCTCTGCCTTTGGCCAGTATTCAAGCTTCTGCCCTACTTTACCCTTGACCTTGAATCATGTTATCATCTATAGAACAATAACCCTCATCCCTTCTCTCCCAGCAACCTAAAAAGCAAACAAAACCTGTCGTTTTTCTTAGCTCTTCCCATGAATGAACAATGTGAGATAAGTATTCCCTTAATTCCTTGTTCCTGTGACAAGGAACCTCTGGTCTTTATTTCTGAATAAATCTGTACGACGTTGCATCTTGTATCTTGAGTTTTTCTTCCACATAAATTCCTCTGTAAGAGTTCACACATAGACTGATTCCCTCTGCTAATACCCCTTTCAGCCCCACAGTAACCTCAAAGACGTTGGAACCAAAAGTATCTTTTGCTTCCTGTAGATGAGAACAGTTATTTTTCCCTTGTCATCTGACCAATTGCTTGACTTCTTTCTTTTTTTTTTATCCTAAAGGCTGAACTCAGAGAATTTGCACTGAGCTATTTTCAAAGGCCACTGTTTTTATTTTGAGACAAAGTCTCCTTAAGTCACTTTGTTGCAGAACAAAGGGCTTAAACTTGAGATCATCCCTCCTCAGCTTCCCAGAGTGTTGGGATTACAGGCCTGCATTACCAGGCCCAGCTGCCTAGATGTCCCTATTTCATCTTACAGGTCCTGTAATTTCTATCTTGCTCCAAATGGAAGTTACTAAGCTCTAGGAAGATATGCACTTTGCCTGGCTCTGAGTTCTCATATAGAGGGAATATTTACACTCTGATATAGCACACACTTTTCAGTGTAAAGTGAGGAACAGGATAACAAGGAGCTGTACTCCACAAGAACCCACGATTATTTCCAGTGAAAGAGAATAGGAAAGCCTACATCCTCCACAAAGGGTATTATTTTTACATTTTCTTTTCTTTTGAGTGGCCTAGGCTACCCACGCATGGCAAGAGCAGAGGTCATCATTGTGCCTGGTAGCTCAGCTGGCAGCCACCTCTCCTTCCCAGGGCTACAGACAAGCAGCGACATTAGGGCTTCGGATGGAGGTGTCGATGGGGCAGGTGTCAGGCCAGGCCCTGCCAGGCGGGGCTATCATCATTCCAGTAGCAGATGTAGCTGCTTCTGCAACTGCTAAAGCAACTGCCACTTCAGTTACAGCCACGCTAGCTGGTCCCAAAGCCTTGTCCAGCAGCAGCCCACCCCTGCTGTTGCCCCAGCAACCGGCACTTCAGCCATCACTGCTCTGCACGCCCAAGTGGCATGCTGCCGGCTCCCCTTTGGACTTGCACGGATTTTCATCGTTTCCTAGGCACATCGTGACAGCTGAGTGCAGACTGACCTAACACCCTGTGCTATGACTGCCTCGACAGCACTGGATTTCCACAGTCAACAGAGCCTGTAGGAATCTGTTCCCTTTGCGTCTTTGAAATGCTCTTTCCCCATCCTCACTGGGCCATACCAGGAAGGCTCCATCCTGTGTCCCTCTCCCCTTGTGCCGCAGCACAAGCCCCAATAAAGCCTTACTCACATGATTTGACCTGGCCTATTCGTGCTAAGCTGGCACCTTAAAAGTTGCCAAGACCTCGTGCTGGTAACACTGGGAGCTGCTGGTGCTGACAGTTGGCGACCGTAGGAATTCAGAACAAAGAGTTGAAAGTGCTGTTAACACCGAGAGGTCCTGAGAATAAACACTGAGAGCCTCCAACGCCAAAGGAGATTTTCGGATTTCCTGCATTAGTCACTTTTTGTAAAGGAGGATGAATTTATTTTGGCTCCTGGTTTCAGTCTGTGGCTGACTGGCTCCGAGGCAAAAACAGCATGGTAGGAAGGCATGGCACAAGAAAGCTGGTCAACCCGTGGCAGCCAAGAAACAAGGGGCACATCCCGAGTGACTCGTGTCCTGCAACCAGGCGCCACTTCCTAATGGCACAATCAGCTAAGACTTCACCCATGTTGATATTGTATCCTCATGATCTAATGTCTTCCAAAATCCCCACTTCTGAAACGTGAGATTTTGGGCAAACGTTTTATATCTAAACCACGACACTAAACAAAATGCACAAACAACCCCTTGGCTGATTAGTAAGGTGGGCATTAGTGACACGGGAATTCTGCAACACTGACATGAAAGAACACACACAAATGTTTGGACTTTTGTAGGCTGCCACATGTAAGAGGAAAAGGAGGTGCTGGGACTAGGGCACCCCCTGAACAAATGACAAGTTGAGGAGACACGGCAGACTCTGTCTTGGGTCTGAAAAGCCTGCGAAGTAATCTATGTGTTAAGCATTAGCATCCCTAATGCTTCATTGCAGAGGGATCTTTAAAACTATTTATGAACCTTCACTGAGCATCTAATGATAGTCAGTTCAATGTTTCACATGCAGTGTGTCCTTCCCCAACATATCTGAAGAGGAATTCTTACTCTACTGATTTTAAAGCAGAGTACACGGAAGTCAAAGAACTAATGTAGTATACATCAGCTTGCACGGCTGCATAGCTCTCAAATAGCTTGAGTAGCTTCTGGAAAAAAAAAAATCTGACTTTGCCAAATTGTCTAACTTATGATGGGCCAGCTAGAACCAAAGTGGCTACTCTTTGGCCCACAAAGTCTTACATATAAAAATGCATGATGATTGCATTTATCTAATTTTGTGAAATTTGCAGGTGGGGAGAGAAAAAGACAGAAAAGTTTACAACCTGTGGATTCCAAGGAGATTTTTTTCTTTTTTTCCTTCAGTAACTAGATACTGCTCACTCCTCTACTATGTGATGATCACTGCATTCAGACAGAGAAGAGAAAGATAAACGGGATGCCAAGGTGGTAGCCTTCCTTGGATATGCCCAGGACGATTCAAGAGGGAAACTTCTCTTTCTTGAAAGCGAAGAAAACAAGCCAGATTTGGACTTATTGCGTGATGATAAAAAAACAAATAGAAAACAAAAAACGATCTTCTATATTGACCTCCATGATTTACCTACTACACAAGACAACTAGTACAAAAATAAAGAGGAAAGCCAGAACTTTATTAACAAAGCCAAACTAGAAAGAGGGCTTGAATTTGTTGACTTATTTCTCCCGAGCACTCTTTGCCACCGAGCGAACATAGCAGTAACTGTTCAACACTGGACTTGTTTTCCAAGTTCAGCAATAAACATTATGGCCTGTGATATCTACAGTGGAAAGCAAATGAATGAAAATTAAAGTAGAGACCAACAGACGGCCGATGGTGATGGCTACAGGAAGCTGGTGGTGTAATCACAACGTAGCCCACAAAATAAGGGGCAGTGAGAATAGATAGTTCACGGGGATTTCCTTCTTTCAAAATACCATTTAGATTTTATGCATTTTTTAATTCTTCTGAATTTGATGATTACCAGAAAGAAGCAACAGTTGGCACAGCCAGTGGAAAGGGATCTTGGAGAAAAGCGATCATGCAAACGTTCTTGGCAGTCATGAACAGATGTACTCTGGGACAGAAGGATTGCTCCACCACAGGGAGGCAGGGGCCTCTCAGTTGGGAGGTGATGAATGTACTACCTCTAAACGGGCACTGTGACAGATGGTGGCTACTGAGGGTGGAAAAGTTGCAGAAGTAACACTCCGACAGTACAATCACAATTGAGCCCCGTAAGGAAAACACTTAAGAGGCTTAGGCTTAGAGTAGGTGAAAAAAAGAAGGTTAATTTTCAATTAAGAAATGGTATAGAAGATGTAATAAAACATGATTCACATAAAAAGAGGCATGTAGAGTTTCAAGTCAACAATCAAATACATATCTCAGAATCATGGCCCTTTCTGTCTGGGCACAAAAAAAGAAACCATATAGAATAAATTAAAATTGTATTTTTAATGTAAAAGGTAAAGCAATAAGGCTTTTAGAAGGTAAGAGAGGAGAGCATCTTCATGATGTTGGCCTATGTGAAGATTTATTAAACAAGACTCTAACCTACCAAATTAAGAAAATGATGGCATTGTTTAATTAGAAATATTAAAGTAAGAACTCCTACTTACTGCTAAAAGACATTAAAAGGGTGAAAAGGTAAATAACACAGGTGATATGGGATGCAATATTTGAAACATATAAAATCAGTAGGCAGGTCTACATCTCTCAATCACCCACATATAATGCCTACAACTTCCTCTAAATATGCTGACATCCGTATAAAGTTATACATGTTGGTTGTATACACAAAACACATAATCAGAATTTATAAAATTGGCAAAAAAAAAACCTGATAAAGAACAGACAGACAAAGCTTGAATAGGTGTCACTCCAAAAAAGATAAAAGGAGGAACAAACATCTAATTTGTATTAGCCATCAAACAAATGCAAACTTAAAACATGAATACATACCAGCAGAATTTGGAAGGCGGGCTCACAAGATCAAGCCAGGAAGAGACATTTCTGATAGTGACGCAGTAAAACACTGTTTAATTCTCTCTGCGACTGTTAACTATGCATCTCCCTTTTGACAGAACTTTAAACAAATAGAAGAAAAATAATTAATAAATCATAGTAGACAGTGTTTCGCATTTGTTAAAATAGATGAGTTTACAGATTCAAAAATACATTGGATATCACCTTATATATTTCCCTCCATTTAGAAAAGCAAGATGGGCAGGTAGTGAGAACTTTTGTATTTAAATTAAAAATACCTCAGGATATTTCACTTGAGGCCCCTGAGCCATTCAGAAAACAGAGATGAACATTCACACCCATATTCAGAGTGTGGCTTCTGGTTTTTATGCTGGTTGGTATATGAAAAAGATTATGCCCACCATCTTTTACCCAAGTTCAAGTATCTTTGATAGAAATGGAATATAAATACAGAGTAGGTTGCCCAAGATTAAGATGTTGTTGCAATCTCAAATCAGACGTCTCTGGTTAATCAGTCTTGGTTAGAGCCAAGTTGGGTTTCAATTCATCACAGAAGGAATGTACCAGAATTCTGACCTTCTTAAGACAATTCCCGCTGTAAGTACCACTAAAGGACAAGCAAGGATCCACGAGGAACATTGTTCTGATCTTCCCTGAACCAGCAAGAAATATCACATGACCAAGTGACATCATATAAACAGAAATTATGCGCATGATGACTCCTATCCTTCATTTCTAAAAAAAGGCTCTTAAAAAGCATCATCAATTAAGAAAAAGATTAAGACACTAATTTTCACAAACTTCAAACCACTAAGGGCATAACCTCCTGCTTGAAATTTTGCCAACTACAGACAGTAACAATAACAACAACAATGAAAACAACAGCATTGACAATAGCAACAGCACAAGGGAAAGTTCCATTTATTGGTCCCAACCTGGAAAGTATAGTGAATAAAAAAGTCTCAGCTTAAAAGAAATTCTCAGAATCTTGGAAATTGACAGTAGACAGGAAACTGCCCTCCTCACAGACACCATGACCCGTTCCTGCTGTTCCCCTTGCTGCCAGCCTACCTGCCACAGGACCACCTGCCGGAAATCAGCCTATGTCACCAGCTGCTGCAGCTCCCCCCGCGGCCAGCCCCGCTGCTGTGGCTAAACTAGCTATGGGTACAGCTGCTGCCAAGCCTGCTGCCACCCAACTTGCTGTACAACCACCTGCAAGGCAACCTGTGTGACTAGCTTCTGCAGCACCCCTGCTGCCAGCCACCTGTTGAGAGTCCAGCTGCCTCCAGGCCAGCTGTTGTGTAACCATCTGCTGCCAGCCTTGCTGTCAGCCTACTTGCTGCAGAACTACCCGCTGTAGGACCACCTGCTGGAAACCAACCAGTGCTACAAGCTGCTGCAGCACACCTGACTGCCAGCGCAGCAGTGGGAGACCCAGCCGCTGTCAGCCTTCTTACTACTGATCACTCCTCAAAGGACCATCATCGTCACATAACACTGACTTTGTATGTTGGGAACAAATTCACTTCTAGACTTTTCTGACGTCCATCGTGCTCCCAGTTGGAAGTGCTGTTGTTGCTGCTGTGCTTATTTAAAAGCTTACGATCAGCTTAATGGAGTGAAAGGTAATTTGTCCTGCCTTTCTGCGTCCTGGGGATCAAACATCAGACTCGCATACCCAGGATTTGGAGTTACGGTGTTGGCTCGGGTTCCCAAGATCTTCACTCTCCCTCCTGAGGTAACTTACCAAAACAAATCCTCCCAACTTCCTCTCAAGTTTCTGTAACTGATCAATAATCTTGGTAATCATAGTTCTTTCTCCAGTGTGCTCATTTTAGGTGGTCTCTGCTTCGTTCCACTCCCAATTGTTTTGACTTACTTTCTGAGAAGAGGGAATCTGACCCATGTATTTCTTGGTGAACTCTGAACCAATCTTCATTTCCTGTGGCGTTTTATTTTATTATACAGAAATTCATGATATTGGGTGGGACTTAAATACACTTGTATACTATATACTAAATGCATTAACCATTCTGAGTATCATAAGAGCCCCCCACATGCAAATTATCATCGCCATTTTTTTCAGAGAAAAACAATTTATGTCACCATAATGGGCAGAATCATCTGCATCTGCTCGAGGACACTTAAGATGACATCTCAAGACAGAATGAGATCTTAGCCGTAGGTTCGTAGGTAGTTGCTGACTGGGCATGAGAGCACCAAGAGAAACCCAGTGAATCTTCTCAGTATCAGACGGTGTCCCTACACCTTACCCTTTCACAGTAGTTTTCCTTCTCTGCTATCCCCACTACCGACGTGAGGAGCCCAAAATGACAAGGTGACCCTTGTAACTTCAGATTATGTCCCTTGATACAAACATCCCTTACGTAGCTTATGGATTTAAACCCAGTAGATCCTAAGCCATGGAGACAGAAAGCAGAGATTGCCATGTATGGTGCTGGGACTTAAAGTAAAAGAGGTCACTCCTGCTTCAACTTGCTAATCTCTGAACCGATGGATGCTACTATTACGGGTATGCATGTAACAGCCATCATAATGCATAGTAATAGCCATTGACCAGGGGATCTGAGACATTCAGATGCCAAAATATTGACCCCATGGGATGTCACCTCGAAGTTAGCACATTAGGCACACATCAAAGAAACTATTCCAAGTTCTTTCATACCAGTAGTTTCTGAGTCTAGTGATGTTATGATAGGGTAGAAGGTATTATGACCAAGTACCTATTATTGCATCTTGTTTAGAACTATGTCATGTCCAGTCCTATGACAATAATATTTTAAACATCGAGACAGTAACACAGACAGAGAGGCAAGTCCATGTGTAAAACAAGAACCACACCTAACAAGGAAAAACTGCTTCCTTTTCCAGTGTGAAAGCGGTATGATATCATCAACTTGCCTCCTCGTAGTTTGCTTCATTTTCCTGAGGGATGCTACCATGAGAGGCTGGACATCGAGTTCTTCTGCTAACAAACTGCGCGGGCCACGGAGGCAGCTTGGGAAAGGGGGGCCACGCTGCTGGGCTCACTCAGTACTCCTGGCCCTGCTGTTTTCTTCATGCTCTTTTGTACAAGTTTTGGAGTGCGTGAGCAGACACTGGAAGAGTCAGCCCAAACTTCTACTTGTGCAGTGCCTTTCCTGTGGCAGAGGGCCTCTGGTAGACATTAATATGAGACACAGCCAAGGAAAACCTCGAACCCACCCCCAGTTCCAGCTACATCACCCCTGTCCCGATTTCATTATCTCCAATCCTCCAAGCTTGTTTCTTCCAAGCCTCCCAGGCAGCCAACTAAGACTTTTACCACTCTCCACTAGGAACATCATTTCTTCAGTTCATTTTTTCCCTCCTTTAAAAAAAAATGGTTGGCCATGTATACTTTCTAAAGTCTTTTTTTTCCCCCAATGGAAGTGATTTCTCTTTCCACTACCACTGAGATAAGATGTTCATCTACAGTCATGCACAATTTCTACATCAGGTATAAGAGATACTTGGACACCAGTTGATAAAGATTTAAAAATTCCATTGTCATATATCATAACGCATGAGTATTTTACAGGAATCAAGTAGAGTTGTTCTGAGAACTATTAGTGATGCACCTTTCAGCCACTGAGGTTACACTCAACTCTGCCGTCCTTTGTGGACGCTTCACATTAATGCTTTGCTCTGAAGATTGATGATCTACAAATATGCATTTGACACTATGCAATAGTCTCCCTTTATCCATGGTTTCATTTCTCATAGTATCAGTTACCTAAAGTCTTCCACAGTCCAAAAATATTAAATGAAAAATTCCACATCCTGGGAAAGATTACTTGATAACTACTACTTGATATACTTGATAACTGTATATTGTTTAATTATACTATGAGTTATTGTTGACCTCTTACTGTGCCTCGTTTATAAATTAAACTTTATCATGAATATGTATGGGAAACCAAAGTACATAGAGGAGTCAGTATTATCTATAATTTCAGGCATCCACTGGGATCTTGGAACATTTCCTCTGAAGATGAGCTAGTACTACTTTGGTTGCGTTAACTCAAGGATACATCTGTAAACGAAAGAGAGTATTGATGAGGAGCAAAGAGAAAAGAAACATTCTCTACTAAAAATAAAGATCATAAATCATATTTGTTTCATTGACTGTGGTGCCCCTTAAAATGCAAGATTTAAATAAGTTATCTGCTGAGCAAGTAAAAAGAGGGAAAAGAGAAAAAAATTGCAGAATAACCCATGAGTCAACATACGTTGAGACTAGATGATTTATAAAGAGGTTTTCTGGCTCACAATTCTGGTAGCTGGGAAGTCCACACAGTGTTGACATCAGTATCTGAACAGGGCTCAGTAGATATGTTGCAACAATGCAAGAGACATAAAAAGGAAGTTACCTTAGCATTGATCCATGCTAAGTCTCCGTGTAATTCTTCTGCTCTTGTCCACCTGCTTGAGTCCAAGCAATGAGAAACACACTGGACCAAATATCCCTTCTGCCTAAGTGTCATTGACACAGCAGGGACAAGCAAGTGGAGGATCTATGAGTGGGTCAGATGGCTGTACTAGTCTCGGGCCTTTGTGAGTAAAAAGACATGGAACTAGGTGTTCCATTTGTCATTGCGAACACCACAGTGCTGTGCCTTTCCCCACCACTGCTTCCTAATCTACGTACAGAAAAAGAATGTAGAAAAACAATGGCCCAAACCCTCTCTAGGGGGATCCACCACATGACCAAATGACGGTCAGAGGAGGAATGATGCTGGTGATGTGACTCTTTCCTTTTATCTGAAAAAAATTCCCTATGAGTTACTGCCAATTAAGAAACAGTTTAAACACTTTCAAAAGATTCATAATATTTGGGGAACTACTTCCCCCTGCTCAAGTCCCAAGCTGAATGTAGAAAATGAAACAAACAACAACAAGGAAAAGTCCCAGTGATTGGCCCAAATTGCTGAGGCCCTAGGTATAAAAGGCCCAGATGGAAAGAAGTGATCATTTTCTAAAGAGTCACCTGTGAACAGGATCCTACCCTCCACGCCTGACACCATGACCAACTCCTGCTGCTCCCCTTGCTGCCAGCCTGTCCCCTTCAGGACCACCTGCTGCAGGACCACCTGCTGGAGACCAGCCTGTACCACCAGCTCCTGCAGCTCCCCCTGCTGCCAGCCCAGCTGCTGTGGCCACACCAGCTGCGGGTCCAGCTGCTGCCAGCCCTGCTGCCAAACCACCTGCTGCAGGACCACATTTCAGCCAACCTCAGTGACCAGCTACTGCCACACACCCTGCTGCCAGCCCAGGTGCTGCGTGTCCAGCTGCTGCCAGCCCAGGTGCTGCGAGTCCAGCTGCTACCAGCCCAGGTGCTGCGAGTCCAGCTGCTACCAGCCCAGGTGCTGCGAGTCCAGCTGCTACCAGCCCAGGTGCTGTGAGTCCAGCTGCTACCAGCCCAGGTGCTGCCAGTCCAGCTGCTACCAGCCCAGGTGTTGCGAGTCCAGCTGTTGCAACACCCTCATCTCCCAGCCAGCTTGCTCTGGACCCGTGTACTGCACGAGAACCTGCTACTACCCCACCTGTGTGCGCCTGACAGGTTGCCTCCCCGAGACCTTTGGGGTCACCTGTGGCCAGTCCTGTGGCTGCTGAACAATATCCCAAAGGACAACCATCATTACAGAACAAACTTCGGCCAACTGACATAACTTGTCAGGGGAAAACTCACTTCCAGTGCAATATGCATTCACCAAAATTTCTGTTACCTGAATCTTGGTTTGAACCCTTGAGAACATGCATCCAGAGTACCTCATCTAGATTTTCTTATGTTCTTGGGGATCCAATAGCATCTTGGTTTATCTTCATTTTGGAGATACAGTCCCAGTTTTGACTCACAAGCCTAGGTTTTCACTCTCTCCCCTCACCAAGGAACTTACAAAAAGAAGTCCTCAAAACTTGCTCATGGGTTTCCGAAACTGGTCACTAATCTTCATACTCTCCTTTTCAATGTACTTGTGCTTCTTTGATTTCGTTTTTTCTTTCCATAATCACATTATCACTCTAGTGGCAGAAATTCTTGCTTAAATGTTTTAAAATAAACTCTGAATTATCTTTCAATCGGTATTGTGTTCTGTTTGGTTGGGCAGAAACCTTTGCCTGGGATTTCCAAGTAGATTACATACCATGGGCATTATCCATTGCGAGCTTCGTGAGAACCTCTGAAATTACTATCTCCATCTTCCAGATGTGAATATTCCACTGTGTAAAACTCTGTAGCTTAATATTGGACAGAATAAAATCCAAGTTTTGGTCTTTGGTTCCTGCTTATGCGTATTAACAACTCAAAGTAAGTAACAATGATATTGGGTCTCAGCTGTAGTAACACAAGCACTTGAGTTTATTTAACTGTGGAAAGGACAGCCTCTCATATATGCAGATAACATTTCTGTTTACCGTGTCTTTCCTCTGTACCCCGGTGAGCAGCAACTAGATACTATAATAGCTGGGACTGTATTAATAGTTCTCATGAATGTAAGTATCCTTTTTTGCCTCAGCTTCTTAACAGACACTCATGCAATTTGTTTCCATCAGAAAGCTTTGCGAATCTGTATGTCTCCATGACAGTCTCATCTAAAGGCCCTGAGTTCAATTCTTCAGTACCACCTAAGCTGGGCATGATGGTGTACACGTGTAATCCCAGCAGAGGGATTGCTGTGAGTTCAAGGCCAACGTGGCCTACCTAGTGAGTTCAAGACCAGCTACAGAGCAAGACCCTGTTTCCAAAAAAAAAAAAAAAAACAAAGCAAGAATTTAAACACAGACTGTACAGTGTGTAACACTAAAGTAATTTACCCCTCTGATCAAAATGTTATTGGGAAAATTATGGAGAAACAACGCTAAGGCTTGCAAAAATATGCCAAGAGCGCTCAGCATTTTAACCAGCCCATACTCTCTGAGCCAACTAAGGGCACAGAACGGACTTTTGCATTTGTGAAACAAATAGGAAGCAGCAAAGGGAAATAAAAACCTGGGTTTCCAGAGAAGTCTGAAGAGTGTACGACAGGAGAGAAGTACAAGTCATGCAGTCATCGGAGCCATGGCAGGCGGAGACTGCGGTTTTTCGCCTGGATCAATGGTGCAAACTGTTTCATTGATGGAAGGCTGGAAACTTACATCACGGCTCCTCCGAGAGCAAGAGAAAAGCCTGTGACTTGTTCACCTTCTCGAAACCAGTGGTCAACTTAATAATGGCAGAAATACCTCTGCGGCGCTAGGATTGTGCACACTCGGGGTAGAAGGTGGCTTCTGGGAGTGTGTATCCAGTGTGTCCAAAGCCACCGCCAAGGGTGAAGCCAGCTGATGGGTGACTCTCAGTGGCAGCACGTGAGACGAACCAACATCCCTGGTTTTGACCATCACCAGTTATCCAAGATGAGTAAGTTCTACAGATCTAAGTTACAGCATTTGACAACAGTTTTTAAAAAAAAAAAAAAAACTGTCTTGGATACTTGAAACTGGCTAAGAAGTCAACTCTTAACACCATAAAAAAAAACACAAAGAGAAGCAACCCATTCGGGACCCCCTCCCTCAAAGTGGGAGCTTTTACTCCACTGTCTTGTTTCTAAATAAAGGCCTGTTCTACCTATTCTAAAAAAAATCTTTTTAAATGACTACGTAATTTGATAGATATGTTGATTAACTTAATTGCAGTGATTATTTCAGAATGAATGTGTTAGCGAAACATCATCTTGAACACTTAGCAATTTTTGTCAATCATGCTTCAATGAAGCTAGAAAAAGAATTTAGTTGAGCTAGTTAATTATTATAAATATAATTTTACCTCCAGATCAAAATTATTTCAGTGTTGGCTATTATGGCTCCTGCATGTGTTTGCAACTATTCAGGAGGCTGAGGTAGGCAAGTCACAAGTTTGAGACCAGCCAGGGCAGTTTAGTGAAACCCTGCCTCAAAATAAAAAGTGAAAGTGCCTGGAGTATATAGCCCAGTGGTAAAGCACTTTCCTACTAAGCGCAAGACCCTGGGTTCAATTCCCAGGATTGAAAAAAAAAAAATTAGCTTAGAAATTTTCTGGAAAAAAAAAGAACTAATATATTCTGGGTTGCCTACCACTTGATATTTATTGAATAAGTGTTTTACATACATAAACTTTAATTCTTCAAGAAATTTTGAAAGGAGGTATCAAAGTTCCCATGCTAGTGATGAGTAAATTGAGGCTGAAAGAGATAACACAATGTCATGGTTCGGTCACTCCCAGAAGAGACTTTGAGAGAAGATTCAGATGAAAGTAGAATGTTGGGAAATTGCCATCACACTGCTAGGACCTGAGGAAGGGACGCAGGAAGGATGCGCGACTAAACCGAATCACAGGAACCAAGGGAAGCTTCATCCTGAGGGAAAGCTATAAGTGACGATAATGAACACTTTCCAACCACCTAATTTCAGGACCAAGGAAGCTGAGTCTTTGCAAATCAATACTGTAGAATTCTCACTGTGCCGTGTGCAGGCAACATGACTTTTTGCAGGTACCAGAAAAGAGTCTTTGGGCCAGATTGACACTTGACTCTTACCTTTCACCCTATTGAAAAAAATCAACTCACTATAAATCAAAGATATTAACAGAAACTCTAAAGTTGTGAATCTACTGGAAGAAAACATAGTGGAGAAGCTTCAAGACATTAATACAGTATTTTTGTAAGACCCCTAAAACACAGGGAACAATGGCAAAATTAGACAAATGAGGTTACACCAAACTCTGAAGTTTCTGTTCAGCAAAGTAAGCAACAGAATGAAAAGGCCACCAACAGAGTGGGAAAATAGTTTTGCAAATTTCTATTTCACAAAGAATCAATATTAAGATTATATAAGGCACAAAAATTTCAATGAAAAATAAATAGTTTAAAAATGGGCAAATGATTTGAATGGACCTATCACAAAAGAACAAATTCTAATGACTCACATGATTGAAAATACTCAATATCATTAGCCATCATGGAAGTTCAAACCAAATCCACCATGAGATATTATCTCATCTTGTTAGAATGACCATCTTAAATAATAACAATAATCAAAACAAAAAAGAATGTGGTGAAATGAGGACTCTTCTGCACTTGATGAGAACACAAGTCAATGCAGCCATTAGGAAGAACATTATTGCCATCCCTCAAAAAATGAAAAATAAAACTATCATCTGATCCAACAATCCCACCTCTGGCACAGATCCAGAGGAAATTAAATCTGCATATCAAAAAGATATTTGTTGATCCATATTTATGGCTGTACTACCGCTTTAGTTGCTAAGCTATGGAATCAAACTTCTTGCCCACCAGTGGATGAAGGCTAAAGGAAATTACGTATTTATACATTACAAATACAAGTATAAATACAAGTATATAATTAATTTAATTAATAATTATGTTGTTATAATTTATTTAAATAATATACATTGTAATATATCTTTTCCTTCATCCATATATATATATAATAATACTGACACATATATGTGCTGCTTTGCCATAAAAAGAGATATGTCATACGCAATAAATCGGATGAATCAGGAGAACATTAAGTGTAACAAGCCGGACACAGAAAGGCAAATACCACATATCCACTTTCATGTGTGCACGCAGAAAGGAAGTTGATTCAAAAGTAGAATAGGGATTATTACAGACTGAGGAGGATTAAGGGGAGGAGGATACAGGGAGATTGGATAATAAATAACACAACACAGCATGAATTCTGGTGTTTTATAGTATAGTGCAGCAATTATAGCTCATAATGACCTTTTATATATACTATAAATAGCTAGAACAGAAAAACTAAAATGCTTGCAGCACAGAATAGTGATAATGAAATGGAAGTGGTCATAACTTTAATTTAATCATATATTGTATATTTATATTGAAATGTACTGCACTTTATAGAGATGTACAATAATGTATGCTAATAAAACTTTTTGATGTTTAAGGAGCCAGATGTAATGGCCCACACCTGTAATCCAGCACTCTGGGAGGTTGAGGCAGAAGGATCTCAAGTTGGGGGTCAGCCTGGACAACCTACTGATTAAGTAAGACCCTGTCCCAAAATAATTTTTTGTGTGCATTCATTTATGAATCAAAAATATTTTCAGAACATTTAAAATGGGATGGGGATTAGCTCTGTGCAAAGGTCCTGAGTCCCATCTCTACTACTACAGAGTTTAAAGAGATGATAACGTTAACTAGTCTGATTTCATAATTATGTATTATATCATGTATATTAAATTATTATGCTGTACTGCAGAAATACACCCAATTAAAATCATAAAATTTCAACACAGAATGCTTCAGTAAGAAATTCAAAAAAGTCTTACTACATTGACAAAAAAAACTCCAAAAAAGGAAAAATATTAATTGTGAAATATTAAGTTCTCCCTCCTGAAAATACACAAATTTATCCACCACACCTTTTTATGCAGCATGGTACTGAAGGGTCTCAGTGAACGAGAGCAAAAAATAATGCAAGATTAAAGACTGTCATGGAATTAATAAATATATTATTATTTGTATGAAGCATAACAGCTTCAGAAAAATAAATTCAACAGTAAACAAATGGAAATAACCAGGAAGTCTGGATACAAGATCAACATACAAAAATGAGTCATTTTCTACATTTCAGTTGCCTCAAAATTAAAGCGTTGAATTACAATATTTCTAATGAAATAAAAGTTAAAAACCCAAGAATAAGTCTAATGAAAGACAGGCAAAAGTGCTTCTAAAGAGAAAAGAATAAACATTCGACCAAGCAATTCTCTGAGCAGTTCTGCACCTAGCTGTATATACAATTTTAATGCATATACCAAAGACCATGTGAAAAATACACATAGCGACATTATTTTTAATAGCCTCAAAATATAAACAAGGTTACATGTCACTCTAAAAGCCAATCATCAAATAAATTGGGTTAAATTCATTCATTATTGGAAATGATGCTACAGAGACTAAATAAACTAAAGATAATTACAGATACTGAAACTAATTACGGATAATAATGACTTGCATAATCATGGTGCAATCAGAGAGAAAATACCTCTGTGGTTTTTTATATAAAAGTTAGACAAGGCCAAAATGATCTGCAGGGTTATAAATCAACAGGTGATTGACTCAGTTCAGGGATATGATAGAAAGGGGAAAATTAATTTCTATTTACTGACCGGGTAGTAAAGTCACAGTCCTGTTCACTTCTTGATAGTCTGCCGAGATGGACATTAATCATTTCCATTCCTTTTGAATAAATAGTATCCCAGACAAAGGGTTTTAAATCTGTGAGTCCTCAAAAGTAACTCTTTGGGGAAATCTTAATTTTTCTCACTGAAAAAGAAAGAGAAAAGAATGGAAAAAGAAAGAAACAACAAAATGAAGACAGAAGAGAGACAAAGGACCTTAAGATCACTGGCCTCACTTGTGACCAGATGAGGACCAGTGTCACCACCGAACCCTGATTCAGCTGAATCTGTAGTGGTTGTGTGGCAGAAAGACCTGCACACTCCCTTACACGTGTGTAATGGTCACTCAGAAGTCCACTGGTACCTGCTTCACATCCTGCTTCTCCTGTCTCATGCCCTGTTTCTAGTCTGCGATTAGAACGTCATTGTGCCAAGAGTCCTCTTCCTAAGTATGCTTAGTACTTTTTGTAAGCAGGGGTAGAAGAGCCGGAAGAGAGATTAATGCCCGTACTGATAGTCTGTCAGGCTTGAAGAAGCAAACAGATTTCAAAATAGGCATTGGTGTATCACTGTGTTCACAGCAGCACCATGTCCCTCCCCTTCCGAGTCTTGGTAGAGCCAAGGAAATATAGGTATAGAGAAGTAATTACCCTGACTGTCGGAAAGCCGCAGAAGCTACCAAATGACCAGATGATAAGCTGAGAAGGAACGATGCTAATGATGTCTCTTTCCTTTTATCTCAAAAAGTCTCTTTGAATTATGGGCAATTAAGAAACAAACACTTTCAAAGCATCCAGGACATCTAGTGAACAATTTCTTCCTTGTCAGCTCCCAAAATGGATATGAAAAATAATGTAAACAACAAGAAAAAATTCAATGATTGGTTCAAATTTTAGAAGCCCAGAGTATAAAAGGCCTAACTTGGGAGAAGTCATCATACTCTAAAAAACTCACCTGTGAACAGGAATCCACTCCTCATACCTGACACCATGACCAACTCCTGCTGCTCCCCTTGCTGCCAGCCTGTCCCCTTCAGGACCACCTGCTGCAGGACCACCTGCTGGAGACCAGCCTGTACCACCAGCTCCTGCAGCTCCCCCTGCTGCCAGCCCAGCTGCTGTGGCCACACCAGC
>PVKB01008399.1:0-17129 GCA_004027205.1 Ctenodactylus gundi | reverse complement strand
AGAGGAAAGGCTGTAACAAACCCCACCTAACTTCTGGAGACTGTTAGGTAGTATTTTGAAACCTCTTATTTTAATAAAGTGGGGAATTTAGAAGACATGGCTAAATTTGTAGATGCATATGACCTGCCCACATTAAAAGCATATGCTGTAAAACACTTGCACAATTCAATGACAAGCAGTGGACTATCACAGTTAACAAAGATCCTCTCAACTATTAAGAGTTAAGGAAAAAGAGACTCATTGCTAAATCTTACCAGACCCTTCAAGAAGAACACCAATGCTCCTTAAACCATTTCATAGAACATAGAGACGGGATGCTTCTAGAATTACTAGGAGGCCACAGTACTCCAATACCAAATCCAGACACACACGCGGACATGCATACAAACACACAGAAATGGCAGAACAGTATCTATTAAATACACATTTAACTGCAACACACCATAAAAAACTATTATAATTCAGATGTGAAGTACTGTTCAATACGTGAAATAAAGTTACTACATCACAAACATAATCGAGAGTAAAAATCATAGGTTCCTCTCAGTAAGTGCCAACAAATACCTGTGACAAAATTAGAAATCACTTTATGAGAATATCTCACTAAAGCCACATTAAATCATCATACTTCGTGAGGCAGGGGCACTGCTCAGTGGTTAGAATGCTTGTCCACCATTTGCTAAGTCCTGGAGTTCAATTCTCCATGACCATGACCACATAAAAATGGTGGGAATGGTACACAGCCCCAGAACCCGAGCACTCAGGAGGCCAAGGCAAAAGAATTGCCTTGAGTTCCAGGCCACATTGGGCTACATAGTGAGTTCAGGACCACTGGAGTACACAGATCCTCATCTCAAGCAAGCAAAACATGCCCATACCTCAATATGGTAACCATAAAATGTTCGTAAAACAGAGAGTGCGACAGTTATCCAGGTGAAGGAGGCCCCTAAAACCACAAACAGACATGAGCAGAAAAGAAGCTCCCACAACACATCTTACTCCCAATACCAGAAATAAGGGAAAAATTGTATTAAAAGCTATCAGTAGGCCAGATCTTATTAATATTTTGTAACCCGTAGTTAGTTACACTTTCACATGGCACAACCAGACTAATATCAAACTGAATGACTAAGGGAACCATAGGACTAGTCCTTGTAACATTTGTAAAAATGCAATCAACAGCCCTCATATGACCTATGAGGAGTATTATGACCTCTTTAGTGTTGACTTTATGCCACTGGGATGCACGCTTGATGTCCTTTGTCTTTCTTGGCTGGTGGGCTGGACGCCTTTAACTGGAGTGTAATGAGTCCAACCTTTTTCCGCCGTCCATACAGCTGTCTCTGTGGTTACAAGCACCTAGTAGGGCCCATCCCAGTTAGGTTCGAATTTATCTCCTTTCCAAGTCTTGATTAGCACCAGGTCACCAGGCTGGAAGTGACGTGCTGTGAACTCAAGAGGAGGTGTTTGGGCAAGAAGTCCCTTTAGAAAGACAAAGTGGAAGAGATAGATAACACATATTCGCTGAGAAATTTGCCCTTAGTCTCCATGGTGGGGAGGTCTGAAGATGCACCCAGGTATGGCAATCCATACAGCATCTCACAGGCTGATAACCCTAGGTCCTTTCTAGGCATTGTCCTAATTCTAAGGAGATCTATGGAAAGGCATTTAGTCCAAGGCAATTTAGTCTCTGCAATTAGCTTAGCAATGTGTCTTTTGAGAGTCTGATTCCTTCTTTCTACCTTCCCAGAAGAAGGAGCAATGCCGTGGGGGAGAGGGGAGGGGCCGGGGGACTTACCTGTTGAGAACTGAGCCCAGGGCCTTCATATTGAGCAACATCCTAGTGGTCTTTTCATTCTTTGGTTTGAAAACAAAGTCTCACTAAGTCACTAATTTGCCCAGATTGGGCTCCCATTCACCACCTTCCTGACTCAGCCTCTCTGAGCGCTGGGCCTACAGGCCTGGACCACCAGGCCCAGCGTTTCGGATCATCTCATGACCAAGCAAGCCAGGCAAGCCCCAGGCCACCCGCACGCCCCCGCGCCACCGCCATGCAGGATCTTACGCTAGTGCTACGCAGCGACTGGCTGCCAGGGGGCGGCCCGTCCCCGCACTGATGGGTCCCGCGCCACAAACGGCCTTGCGCCCAGGTCGTCCAGCCACCAACTGCTCAGGTCTGACAAAATAAATGCACATTTTCCATACACTTAAGCAGCCTTTAAAATCACACACACACGGGACTTGTGCCGTGGTCACTGCACAGCTGCACCTTTGAGTTTCATTTCCTGCTCTAAGTCGGCAGGCAACAAGGGTCACGGCCCAGGACTTAGGAACAAATGCCCCAAATTTTGGAATTTAAAATGCAGGACATGCCAGGCCTGGAAGTCAGGCGGGTGATCCCGGCACTCTGGCTGGAGGATCCCAAGTTCCTAAGTAGCCCGAGCAACTTAGCAAAAGCCTGCCACTGGCTGGAGGAGTGGCATGGTGGTTAAGTGCTTCCCTAGCAGGCTTACAGCCCTGTCTGATTCCCCAGCACCACCTACGTTAGGTGCGGTGGTGCACGCCTGTAATCTCAGCACGTGGGAGGCTGAAGCAGGAAGATGGCAGACTCCAAGGCCAGCCTGGGCTCCACAGTGAGTTCAGGACCAGCCTGGGCTACAGAGCGGGACCCTGTCTCAAAAAACAAAACAAAAACATACCACGGAATCAAAAATAAAACAACAAAATAACTACAGTGGCTGGAGATGTAGCTTAGTGTGAATACCCAGGGCTCAGTTCCCAGTACCCCCAATTTAACTAATTAAATCATGAAGATGAAAGACAAAAGTGATACCCATGGTCCACTGAGGATAATCCACGCTCAAACCACCACAGAGGTCTCCCCAAACAACTGGAAAGGAAGCCCCAGGAGGTGGCTTACTGACGCCCTCCAGTGTGCTCCTGATTTCCACGTAACCAGGAACGCGTGTCCTCTCGGGCGGCTCAGGGACAGTGGAGCAGCCAGGGCCCAGAGTGAGTATGGGGAGGCTCAGGGCTCCTGCCACCGCCTGGCAGGCAGCTGCTTGGCTGTGTTTCACGCTCGCGCCCCTGGCCCTCTCACACACACTGACCCACAGGGCACAGCGCCCCCGCCTGGGAGGTGGCTTTACGCGGCTCCGCAGAATCTGCTGTGCCCCCTACCATGTCAGAGAGCCAGGCCCACAGCAGTCCTATTCCTTCCGGGGGCAGTCACAAGTGACTCGGGCAGGAGAGCAGGCGTTGGGTGTACTGTGTTTGGTCCCAAATGCGGGTGCATAGTGGCCTCAGTGGCTTCGCCCGGTACCCCTCCCCTGAACCCGGACCTGGTGAAGGAAACAGGTGGAGAAGGAATCGGACCCTCTCAGCTCCCCCAGAGGAAGTCCCCAGGAGCATCCACGTGTCATCAGACACTGAGGCTAGGCGGGGGGCTCAGCCCCAAGGCCCCTAGCCCCAAACTGCATCCTGTCAGGCCTGGTGGCACAGGCCTCTAATCCCAGCACTCTGGGAGGCTGAGGTAGGAGGGTCACGAGCAGAAGCCCAACTTGGGCAACTTTCAGCTTGGTGAGACTTCATCTCCAAAATCAAAATTAAAAATGGGCTGGGGGATATGGCTCCATATGACGGGGCTGGGCTCGAGCCCCATACCCCCCCAACCCCCCGCACACACTCCTTCTCTCTCTCTCTCTCTCTCTTTCTCTATCTCTCTCTCTTTCACATTTCCTGAGAGAATCCTCCCTCCTGAGGACCCCTACAGCAAGCAGCCCTCAGCCCAGATCCCACAACACCGCCGTCTCAGGAGGTGCAGCTCTGAGAATGCTCGTTGCAGGGTCCTCTGCTACCTGCCTCACTATCTGACTTTGCTTCCTATCTGACTTTGCTTCCTTTGGTACTGGAGATCCAACCCAGGGCCTACTACAGCTCTAGTCCTTTTTTTTTTGGTTTTGATTTGAAGGCACAGCGGTCTACCTGAGCCACTGGGTTGCTCAGGTTGGACTCAAACTAGTGATGCCCCCTCCTAAGTCTCCCAGTGTTGGGATTATTGCCCTGACTCTACCTCATGATTTGTGTGTGTGCGTGTGTGTGCGTGTGTGTGTGTGGTATGTGTGGGATGACAGGTCTCATTCTGTAGTCCAGAATGGTTCTGACCAGCCTGGAGTGTATGGCAATCTTCCTGGCTCAGCTTCCAGAATTCTGGAATCACAGGCATGCACTACCATACCTGGCTAGTTTTCATGTGAAGGTGAGGAATCGAACCCAGGGCCTTGCAGATGCTAGAGAAGTGCTCTAACCACTGGGCTATGACCCCAGCCCTCTCACCATGTTGCAAATGGACATTTTAAGAGACTGAACAAAAGTCCCTGCTGTGACTTCTCTGCTGCTCTCGGGCAGGACCTGCAGGTAGAACCTCTCTATACAGGACGACATTTCAAAATTGCCCTGTGGCCCCTGGCTGGCCGGTGTGGACACCCCTTCCCGCAGCACTGCTTTACGTCCATCCGGCTAATTGAAGTGCGGCTCTCCTTTGGACCACCGCGCGGCAGTATCCGCAGCAGTATTAGTTGCTGAATGCCCTTGAACTACAGTGAAAAAAAAAAA
Organism: Ctenodactylus gundi; assembly: GCA_004027205.1. Classification (NCBI taxonomy): domain Eukaryota; kingdom Metazoa; phylum Chordata; class Mammalia; order Rodentia; family Ctenodactylidae; genus Ctenodactylus; species Ctenodactylus gundi. The sequence goes on along the minus strand of PVKB01008399.1, from coordinate 12,515 downwards.
ACCTGAACCCCAGAAAAGCAAAGTTATTTGCCTTATACCAATTGTTGGTTTTTCCACCAAAATTTAGTGTATAAAATTTTGTCTTTGACACTTAACAGATTCTAAATGCAAATCATCTCTAGTGAAAAGAACAAAGACAGATTCTTTTTTGTTGCAAATGAATGGTCAAAAGTTAAACATAATGATCTCTCTTACATACAGTTACATAGCATTTTTTAACCAAAGAGAAATTCCCATAGGAAGCCTATGCTCACTAATGGAACAAATCTCTGGGAAAGACAGCTTATTTCATAGTGAGGTCCACTACTCAGAACTGCCCTTTTGGCTTCATCTAGCTAATTACTTTTTGATTCAGTAACGACCACAACCATTGGCACTTCCAGCCACAAAGCCACGCGGAATTCTGTTCTATCTCTTGAACAGACAGTATCAATTACTTCACCCCCTGGTTGTCTTCGAGGAGGCAGAGCTTCCCTCCAGGCCTGCTGCAGTTTGCACAGGGGATCAACAGCTCAGACTCGCGTGCTTTGCTCATGACCGCTTCTCAAAAATCAGTAAATATTACTCCCCTTTAAAACAGAATGAAAGTCATCTCATGGAAACACACAAGGACCTCAAACATTCTATTTATAAATAACACAATATGTGCTTTTCATTCAAAATTTTAGGCCTTTCCTCCAATGCTTGCATACAGTCAGTTCAGCCCAGTATTTTAGTTAATACCATATCATCATTTTCCCCATTCAGAATCCTACGAGGCTTCTTATTGAGGACACAGGAGGAAAACTTAATTATCACTGCCTCAGTGCAACTAAATTTATTTCATTAACAAAATCAACAGAGTAGGGGCCAGAAGCTGTCACAGGCAGACGCACGCGGAGTATAAACCGCTCTTTCCTCCACTCCTCCCCGCGCCCACCCCTCACAGTTCCATGGCTGGAAATCATCTAACATTTTTGTTTTTTAGCCAGGATGTCCTAAAATTAGATGGGAACAAAGGCCTGACATTTCCGTATTAGCAGAGTTAGGAGGCAAACGTGAGCCGGCAGCACCCTCAGTCCTCTCCACCTGGTCCGGTCCTCGTGAGCCCCCCTCTCTGACGCAGTGACACAGGCCACAGCGGAGGCAGTGCCGACCAACCCGACACCATTTCTGTTTTGCTATTATCCCTGGTGACAAACTGCTGTACCTGTAAGTCAGTGGAAAGTGACTTAGTTCATAGTCTCCGTAGCTCACAAGAGCAGTTTCATATTTCTTTCTAAGCTGCTCTGCTGTTATCCAGGACATGCTAATTGCTGGGTCATGTGTGAATGTTTATGTGGGAAATGCACAGATTAGATTCATTTTTCTTAAGAAAGCTTCAGCATGCAAGATAAAGATCCTTCACTACGATACTTACTATTTGCAGCCGCAGTAATAATACATATAAAAATATAACAGGGCAAATTCAAAACAAGAAAATTGCTCCTTTTGAAAAATGTAGATTTTGCTCTCTTATATCTTCTTCTAATAAGCCAGGCTTTAAGAAATATCTGGTCACTTGGTTATGTCTTTCTTACAGTGGTGTCAGCATTACAAGTCTTCAGCTATCCTGTGTAAGGGAAGTAGTAACATGTTAGTGTTCTAAGAATCATGCCACCCTATACCCCTGAAAAAGAAAAACGATGTGTTATTCAACTTACTCAATACTGGAAGAACATTTACCAAATAAAAACTCTCTTAGTTTTGTAATTCAATATGCCGAAAGAGCTGAAAAAAAATCATCAAAAGTTATATAACTTTTTAACAATTTTGCATTGTAATTCCAATATTAAAGCACTACTCTAGTGCAAAGCAGCATTAAGTATTAACATACTTTATCTTTTCAAAGCAATATATAAACTCACTCTTTTGCTAAATCAAAATCAGTTCCTAACTAGAACATTTGTCTCTGTACTTCAGAGGGCTTATATAACAGACACCACCCTTTCACAGAAGAATGACAAAATTCAGTTCTCTTTTTGGTTTGGTTTCTGGTTTTTGAAATGCAGTCTTACTGTGTAGCTGAGGCTGGCCTCACACTTGCAATCCTCTTGTCTCAGCTCCCGAAATCCTGGGATTATAAATGCGTACCACCAACACTGGCAATAAATATTTCTTGATCAAATAATACAATTCCCTGATTTCACCTATTATATAAGAGAAGGCCAGGACATCCTCCCTAAGTATAAAACAACTGGAAAAGTAACCACCATTCAACCCAAACCACTAGCTTTACTATGTTTTATATTATAATAAAACACTAAGAAAAGTTGCCTTGTTTATTATTCTGGCCCTGAAATAGTCGGGCTGAAGCTTCCTAAATAGCTACACTGAATTCAACTTAATCAAGGCACAAAAGTCAAGAATATATGTTTTTCTGTAAATTCATTTACTACTTTAAAGTTTTTAACTGTTTAACAGTTACATAAATTTGTCTAAGTAAAAAAGAAAGATATTTACATTTCAGGTACAAAAGCAAATTTAAGATTCTTGGTTGATAAAAATCAGCCACTTACGAGCTCATGATTTTTCACCAATCATTACACGCATTCAGCGTGTGTATCCTCTGTACTCAGCACTGCGCTTGCATTTTCTGTGCTGGGTTTACTTTGCTTTGTAGCTTATTTTAAAATGCAACCTAAATTTGTCCAAGGCAAAGTCTCGCGATTTCTGGAAAACCAGCATTACTACACTGTTTCCAGATCTGCCTCCAAAGCTGAACTTGGGTGTTGGTAGTTCTTCAAAAAGTTGAAAACCTGGTGGACAAAATTAAAACATTTTAATTAGGTATCGGATTTCAGTTAGGGAAAATTTGTATCAAAACTATACTGTCTTTATTTTTTTTTTCAAGGCTGGGTATTGAACCCTGGGCTTTCCGCATACTAAGCAAGCCCCCTTTCTTTTTTATTTTTGAGAGGGGCTCTTGTTAAGCTGCCCAGACTGACCTCAAACTTGTGACCCTCCTGCCTCACCACGACACTCAGTTTAACATGTGTGCTTTGAAATCCTTTATACAACTGCGTAATGCACCCCTAAAATAGGAAAATCGTATGGGCATTTTACCACATTTTAAGAAAAGAATTCATAACAAAGTTCACCAGCCAACATAAACAAATATTCATTCTGATTGTTACCAACTATTACAAAAGAAACTAGTATTGTTCTATACAGTTCAATATTGTTATTTTAAAAAAATTAACTTGGAATAAAATGTCCTGGAGACAAGTTTGAGCCTTGCCACTTATTAATTTAGAGATATGCTGGTCAAGGTACCTTTTTCAAGACCCACATTCTATGCGAGGAGATTACAAATACCAGCGGCACAAAGAAAATCTCAATGATTATATAAAGCTCTAACTATAACAGTGTAACTGGGCCAGTGGCACAGGCCTAGAATCTCAGCACTCTGGGAAGCTGAGGCAGCATGATCACAAACGTAAGCCCAGCCTGAACAATCCAGAATCTGAGACCCTACCTCATAATCAAATGCTAAAATGAGCTGGTGTGGGGGTCTTACCACCACACAAGGGCCGGAGAGGAAAGGTGAGCGCGCGGTTGGGCCCCCTCATCCCAAGAGTACCAGACCCAGCCGGGAGTCTGTCGAAGCAGGAACTCACTTTATTCAGCAAGTACAGAAGCTTACATAGGGGAGAGAGAGAACGTGGCAAGGAAGGGAGAGGAGACTGGGGGTGGTGTCCAGGTAAGAGGGCGTTAAGCCAATCAGCGAGATGTCCATGTGGGCAGGTGCCGGGCGCTCACTCCAGCAGTATTGGGATCATGCGCGGTTCAACAGGGCGGAAACAGCTTGGCACAATCATCTTCCTTGGTAAACACCTGAGGTGACCGCCCCCAGGATTTCCGGTGGGTGCCATCTTAGATATCACCCCACAAGCTGGAGTGCAGCTGAGCACGAAGGCCCTGGGTTTAATTCCCAGTATGGCATAAACAAGGCCGAAAGGTCACTCACTAAAATATTAACCAAGGTTCTCCCTCTAGAATAGGACTAAGGTTTGGTTTGGGTTGGTTTGTGGTACCGGGGATTGAGCTCACAGTCTTCACACTGAGCTAAATCACAAGCCCGTTTTTATTTTTGATTTTGAGACACTAAGTTGCACAGGCAGGGCTCCAACTTGGATTTTCCTGCCTCATCTTCCCAGAGTGCTTGGGTTACAGCCCTGTATTACTGAGCTAGGCATTTTGTTGTTGGTTTTTTGTTTTGTTTTGTTTTGTTTTGGTTTTTTTTTTTTGAGATAAGACTCACTGTAGAACCCAGGCTGGCCTCAAAAGCTCAACCCACCTGCTTTAGCCTGCTAAAGGCTGGACTGATGGGCATGCATGCCCCCATGTTCAGCAAACTTAACGAAATCTGAATAGATACATATTAAAGTACTCATTAAAGACAGACAATAAACCGGATGCGGTGGTACATACCTATATCCCACCACTTAGGAAGTTAAGGCAAGAGGATCACAAGTTTGAGGCCAGCTAAGACAAGTTAGTAAGATTTGTTTCAAAATAAGAAAAAAAATCTAAAAAGGATGGGAGGTAGCTGAATGGTAGCAAACCTCTAAGTTCAATCCTTAGTATTAAAAAGCAGTAACAAAAAACTGATCATAAAACATTCCAAAGGACAGGCTTCTGAAATAGCATATACATGGCATATTTTAATGTTTGAAAATGGAGCCACTAGGGGCTGGAGGAATGGCTCAGCGGTTAAAGCGCTTGCTTAGCAAGTGCTAAGTCAAGTGCTAAGTACCCGAGTTCGATTCCCCAGCACCACATACACTGGGCGTGGTGGTGCATGCCTATCACCCCACCTAATCCCAGCACTTCGGAGGCTGAGGCAGGAGGATTGCCCTGAGTCCAAGGCCAGCCTGGGCTCCATAGTGAGTTCAGGACCAGCCTGGACTACACAGAGAGACCCTGTCTCAAAAGGAAAAAAGAAAGAAAGAAAAGAAAATGGAGCCACTATATCGAGCACATGGGCACATACTCATATTTGTTTTAGAAATTTTACATGTGTGGGGCTTGAGGAATGGCTCAGCAGTTAAAGCACTTGCCTAGCAAGCACTAAGTCAGTGCTAAGTGCCTGAGTTCCATTCCCCAGCACCACATTAGCCCGGTGTGGTGGCACATGCCTGTAATCCTAGCGCTTGGGAGGCTGACGCAGGATTGCCATGAGTCCAAGGACATGCTGGTCTCCATGAGTTCGGAACCAGCCTGGACTGCAGAGTGAGACCCTGTCTCAAAAAAAAGAAAGAAATTTATTTTACATGTGCTTAAAATGAAAAATTTCAAGAGGCAATAAAGCAGTGTCAATTTCTTAAGTCCCTGAGCCTAAGCATACAGAATCTACGCCATTATATACTTCAGTAGGTAAAGCACCAAAACCTTTTGTGCACGTGTATGTGTGTTACCAGGGATCAAGCCCAAGGCCAGCATACTGAGCCAAATCCCCAGCCCATTTTTACTTTTTAGTTTGAGACAGAGTCTCACTAAGTCGCCCAAGCTAAACTCAACCTTGTGATCATCCTGCCTTACCCCACAAGATTGCTGGGGTTACAGGCCTGCACCACCAGGCCTGGGCAAGCTTTACTGCAGCAGCTTTATGAACATCTGTATGTAAATAAGGAAAGGAACAAAGACCCTTCAAAGAACGGGAAGCTATAGTCCAGGCCAAGGAAAAGTGGACTAGTTGTATGGACTTGGGCAGGGACGCATGGCAGGGTCCTCTGTTACTGTCCTGCATCTAACTCCAAACACCATTTCCTAAGAGACCCGAGCCTTAAAAAACATCTTCAGTGGTAGGTAATTACTTCTTTAACATTTCCTGTTATAAAATTTCACTCATTTTAATTCTGAATTTAGTTCGAAAACTGAACATAAAGAGTTTACTCAACAGTGCTCAGGCGCAGACCTTTTTAAGCACCCTCACCCGGGCTCAAGTCTGTTTCTCTTTATCAAAGACAGTCAAATATGTTTTTGTCTGCCAGCTGCTGAAGTAAAAGAGAACACCTCTATTTAAAAACCAGGAAGGAAACTTGCCCTACACAGTACAATTCTGAGCATTTATTAAAACTGTCAGGTTCAGGAAAAGGGAAAGACTGCCAGCAGGGGGCTCAACAGTTCTCAAGGAAACAAATTTAACATGGAAGATAATAAAATGAATGGCATAAAATTTAAAAAAATCACATATAGCTCTTATTTTCCAGAGGCAATGCTAATCGAGCCAGAAGCTCAGATTTCTAGCCTCAAACACTTCAGATTTTAATTACATAACCTGTCAAAGCCACTGAATGCACACAAAAGGGTGTGTATTAAAGAGCTCTTCTCCCTGCCTAGCCCCTTAATACCAAAAAGAAAATGAAATCTAAGATGCAGCCTATGCAGTATGGTTAGAAACAATGGTCCAGAAAGCTGCTCTCTTAAAATGACTTCCCATTAGCTTATAACAACTGAGATTCACATTTTCACCAAATATTTAGTACCACACCATTTACTCATGACTTCACCCTGAAAATTCTTCCCATTCCTCTCAAAAAACAAAACTAAACAAACAACACACCACTTATCTGAAAAGGATGCTAAGGAAAAAGTAAGCAAATACTAAAGACTATCAAGGTACTTTCCCAGAAATACCTGTGCACTGCACGAATAAACTGGCAGATAACTTATTTCTTGATTAAAATACACAAGGAAAAGTCTGCAAGGGAACTCAAATGTTCTCTATATAATTACAGATTGTCAATCCTCACAAGACCCCAATTAGTAGACACAGCACTAATTTCACTTGACATAATGGGGCAAAAAAGGGTACTGTCTTGGCATTCACATCATGAAAGGCCAAGATTTCCTCCAAAATTAGAGAATCTTGGGAAATTCAAGTTGAACTTCTACCAACCCCCTACCTTTTATTTCTGTGCATTATTAAAAATAATTGTCCTTTACCCATTGAAAACAAGACAGGTTCTAAAGACAAACATGACCAGTAGGTCCAGACACCAAATTGAGACTTTCAGAAGGGCACAGAGGCACACACCTACAATCCCAGCCATCTGAGAGGCTGAGGCCAGAGGATACCAACTCTGATCCCAATTTGAGCAACATAGTGATTTAGTAAGGTCCTGTCTCTAAAACTAAAAAGGGCTAGAGATCTAGTTCAGTGCAAAGGCCTGGGTTCATTCCCCAGTTCTGAAAAAAAAAAAAAACCTGACAATTGAACATCTCATCACATAAGACTTTAAAAAATACTATTTCTACTGACATCATAACAGAATTAATCAGAATATCAGTCCACTGGACTCAAAAGCACAACATACACGCTTTTTCTATTCTCCAAATAATATATTGTACAAAGATTGTATTGCTTAAAGAAAGAACCCTAATTTTTACAGGCTTGTAAATTTTAGCACTTAACTACCAGGATTTCTGGGAAAAATTTTAAGAAGGGCTCTGGACTTCAATCAATGTTACTTCTCTATGCTTTGTATATACAGTTAAAAACCTACTTAAATGCAAGAAACCTGAGGCAAGTGTATCTTTAAACACCATGTAGCCATTTACCTTTACTGAATTCATTTAGCAGCTCTTCCTTGGTCCAATTACATGAGGTTATCAGATAAAAGCCTTTGACTTTCAGCACTCGGGAGAGAGATTTTACGTATTGCTTCCTCTTCCCAACTGTGTTGTCAGGATCAAGGCTGATGGCATCAAAAGTCCCTTTGTCAATTCAACTATGAAAACCAGACAGCTCTGTGGAAAGACTCAAACAATCTTCTTCCTACATGAAAAATCAATGTCCATGCGAAAACAACGAAAGCAATCTCCACAGAATTTAAATGACAAACTATAAAAGGTTATGGATAAAAGAGCTCATCGTGGGTATCTCTCCAAAAGATTTAAAGGCAGGCATCATGTAACAGTGATGCATGCATTCCCACATTTACAGCAGTACAACTCATAATAGCTAAATCTTGGAAGTAGCCAGAATGTTTACCAACGGTGGAAAAAACAAAATCTCTCTCTCTCTCTCTCTCTCTCTCTCTCTCTCTCTCTCTCTCTCACTCACACACACACACACACACACACACACACACACAGTGGTGTACTACTCTGCCATGAAGTTGAGTCATTTGTAGGAAAATGGATGTACCATATGAGACCATCACGCTCAGTTTAATGAATCAAACACAGAAGGTTAAATATCACATGGCCTCTCTAACATGAGAATACCAAAGTATAAGTAAGTATAAGAGTGATGGCAGGAAACAAGAGACTTTTGTTGTTGTTGCAGTTGTTTTTGAGACAGAGTCTTGCTCTGTATTCCAGGCTAGTCCTGAACTCACTATGGAGCCAGGCTGGCCTTGGATTCATGGCAATCTTCCTGCACAGCCTCTCAAGTGTTGGCATTACAGGCATGCGCCACAACACATGGCTTTATGTGGTGCTTGGGAATCAAACTCAGGGCCTTGTACTTGCATGGCAAGTCTTTTAACCACTGTGCCATTCCTCCAGCCCCAGAGATATAGATTTTGTAGAGAGAAAGGAAGAGACAAGCAGGGAGAAAGAAGAAAGAGAAGTGAAAATGATTAAAATGTGATATGGATATGTATCATTACCCTAAGTGGAATGAATATATCACTAAATACATATAATAAAAAGCAGAATCGTGGGAAGAACACTTATTAATTATGATAGAATTTTACATATAATAAACATACTTGCAACATTATGCCTTTTACAAGCTTCATTCCAAGATCACTATACCCACACACAAAAAGGCTGGAGGAATAGCAAAGCAGTTAAAACGCTAGCCTAGCAAGCACAAGGCCCTGAGTTCAATTCCCCAGCACCACGTAAGTTGGGTGTGGTGGCATACACCTTCAATCCCAGCACACAGAAGGCTGAGGCAGGACGACTGCCATGAGTTCAAGACCAGCCTGGGTTCCATAGTGAGCACAGGATCAGGCTGGAATACAGAGAAAGATCCTGTCTCAAAAAAAAAAAAAAAATTTAAAAAGAATGAAAAGAAAGAAAAAGAAAAGGAAAGAAAAAAAAGGATCTTGTATTAGAATATGCCTGGTTTTCTACAAAGGAAGAGATAAACCTTAAATAAGCTGCTGTGGTTTTGAGCATCCTCCAGAATGCCTAGGTTGGAAACTTAGTCCCCAAGTCATATCTTAATGGTATTTGGAAGTGGGACCTTTGGGAAATGAGTGGGTCGGGAAGGCATCCTCTTTATGAGTAGATTAAAGGGCTATTGAGGCTGTGGCTTCGTATTATGCAGCTCTTCCTGGCACGACTGCTGTCTCCACACGTGATGCCCTTTGCCAAGTTATGCTGCAACAAGGTCCTCACCATGCACTGTGCCAGGATCTTGGATGTCTCAGCCTCCAGAACTGCAGGCTAAGAAAACCTCTAGTCTTCATAAACTACCCAGCCTATGGTATTCGGTTAAAATAGGTAAAAGAAAAACAGACCAAGACATGTGCTAAACAAAGAAAATAAACACAGATTACTAACTTCAGTGAGTGGCAGGAAAGAAGGATTTTGGAAAGGTACACTGGGAGTCCTCTCCAAGCAGGTGCTGTCTGAGCAGAGACCTGAGTGATGACAAGGGGCCAAACATACCAGGGCAAGAACAGTCTAGGCAGAGGACATAGGCGCAGACTCAAGAAAACAAGCCAGTGGGACTGCAGAGTCCTGGGCCAGGGGGAAAAGAAGAAACGGGGACTCCGTAAAGCTGGATGTGGGGTTTCAACTCCATTCAGAACCGGGCCCAATGGCAGAGGCCTGTAATCCCAGGAAGCTGAGGCAGGATTATAGATTCAAGCCCAACCTGGGCAATTTATTGAGACTGTCTCAAAATCAAAACTAAAAAATGGTCTGGGGATGTAGCTTAGTGCAAAGGGCTCTGAGTTGGGTCTCCGATACCAAAATTAATTCATTCATTAATTCCATTCCAAATGCAAGGGTGAGCTAATGGAGGCCTATGACCAAGCAAGTGGCAAGAATTCTGCATTTTAAAAGACCACACTCGCTAAGCACAGTGGCTCCATGCTATAAACCTAGCACTCTGGGAAGTCCAGGATCAGACGATCACAAGTTCCAGCGCAGCTTAAGCAACTAAGTGATACAGTGAGATCCTGTCTTAAAATTTTACAAAGGTTTCTTATATTTTTGTTGTTGTTAGAAAACTTTGGGGCTGGAGGAATGGCACAGTTATTAAGGCATTTGCCTTGCAAGTGCAAAGCCCTGAGTTTAATTCCGCAGCACCACATAAAAAAACTGGGCTTGGTGGCACAGGCCTGTAATCCCAGCATGCAGATTTTCCTGAGTCCAAGGCCAGCCTGGGCTATACCAGTCAGTTCAGAACCAGCCTGGGCTACAGAGCGAGACCTTGTCTCAGAAAAAAAGACAAGAAAGGTTTTCAGAAGCCTGGAGATGAAGCTCAGTGTAAAGACCCTGGTTCTATTCCTAGCACTACCAAAAAATTGTTCTGGAAATCTTGTAGCACAGGAACAACGGGGCTTCAAGTGGGGAAATGAGTCAATAAAAACGAAAAGCTGCTTGCGTGGTGATTTAGGCAGGAAACAATGGTGGCTTAGACTTGGCAGGTAGCAGCTGAACTACCGAGGAATGTGACGGGCACTTTCCTGAGATCTTCTGAAAATAGAGCTGACAGAACCGGACATAGATGTAAAGGTAAGAGAAGCAGCAAGAACCAGGACGGCAGCGTCATGAACAGAGCTGGGAAAGACTGAGACAGCAGATCTAAGGAGAAAACCCAGGTTCACTTTCGATTCATCAGTTTGAGACTATGAACCTTTCAAGTAGAACTTCAGAATAGGCAGCTTTTATAGAATTCTAAAGCTCAGAGAAGTCTGAGCTAGAAATACAAATTTTGGAGTCTTCAACTCACAGACTCCAGAACACAAACTAAAGGAAACGATCTTTGGTGCTTTGGTGACACTAGACCAGTCTATGCATTTAAAGCTTCTTGATTCTGTTGATTCATTGCTAGGTATTATTTGCGTGCTTTTGCAAACATGGAGGAAAGTACTGTGGGAAAATACATGTACACAGTAGTAAGTAACTTCTCTGAATCAACTAAATTTTTAGTAGTTATTTTTAAATGTTTCAACATGACTCAGTGATTACTGACCCTTAATTCATGAGTTCAAAAGATGTCAAGAGATGAATATTATATTCAGGGTGTTCCAAGAGTCACCATACACATAAAAATATAAATTATAATGCATATAAATACAAAATATAACACATAAAAATCTGTTTGTTCAGGATTAATCTCCCATAGTATTTGTTCCTGTCCTGAATTCACTGTGTAGTCCAGGCCGGCCTGGAACTCACGGGAATACTCCTGCCTCAGCTTCCCAAGTGCTAGGATTGCAGGTGTGTGCCACTACACCCAGCTTATGCAGTGCTTAGGAACCGAACTCAGGGCTTTGCGCTTGCTAGCTGTGCTATTCCTCCAGCCCTGTCATAATACCCGAAGTAAAATAAAGCTAGGAGCATTAAATTCAATATAGGGATCATATGTAGAAAAAATTAACAAACTTTTGGGATATCCTATATTTTAAAACATTTTAAACTTCGTAATTATTACAAATAAAAATATTATAGCATTATAAATAATAGTTACCTTCAACTTAGTGTTAGATGACCCTTCTTTCTCTATAATACTTCCAGAAAGCTGAATTGCACAAGGAGAATAATCAATCGCAGTAATATTAGAGAAACCAATCTTTGCCTAGAGACAGAAAAACAATTTCATACTTTAGTTCGAAAGTCTTAATATAATGTTTTGCCTATGAATTACATTATTTCTTTAATACTGAATTTTTAAAATTTTTTGTTAAAGATCAAATGACACATAATATCCCACAATCTACATTTTAAACTTTATTGTAGTCTAAATAGAAAGCGACAGTATAAGTGACTATTCATTTGCTTTAATAATATTTGATTTCTTTTTCAAAAGGAAATTCGTTTTCTTAAAGTTAATGAAAATATATGATAAAGGCCTCAAGCTAAAAATGTAACATTAACTTCTGATGTTGATATGCTCCAATTCATACATAAATCTGTCATAAATTTTACTTAAGTCATATGAACAAATTACATGCACATGTACTAAGTTACTGATTTTGAAATCTTTCCTTCAGTGTAATTATAAATAATTCATCTGTGCCAGCCTTGTGATCATTAACCACTATGTAATTTTATTCATTTTAAAAAATATTCCACACAGTCCATTAGCTTTACAAAAAAAAAATTTTTTTTGAGGGAAGTTCAGCAAGTGTTAATATCCTAAGGAGTTAAATAAAATCCACTGAGGATGTGAGGACCATCTGGCTATGGTGTCTATCGCCCTCCTGATCGCCAGGGTTGACTGGGTTGATCTGGTTGGCCAGGGTGGTGTCCCCTTTCTGCCCTCACCGCGACACGTGCATAACTCCGGAAGGTGTGAACTT
>PVKB01008398.1:0-10597 GCA_004027205.1 Ctenodactylus gundi | reverse complement strand
TAAGAAAACAGAATTAGACACCTAATGACCAAACACCAAAATGATGTTTTAGAACTCCAATGATAACAGGGAAAAAATACCCAAAGCTTCTAGATGGAAAAGTAATTACTAAGAATCAACTGGTAACAAACTTTGGGGCAACACTGACAGCTATGGAACCATGCAGCAGTGCCTGCAAAGTTATTAGGAAACATGATTTGTGATCTGGAAAGCAGGCATAAAAATAAAGACATTTTTGGCATATAAGAATTCTGTAATAGGGGCTGGAGGAATAACATAGTGGTTGAAGCACTTGCCTAGAAAGGTCAAGGCCCTGGATTTTATTCCACAGTACCACAGAAGCTGGGCATGGTGGGGTATGGCTGTAATCCCCACAGCTAGGACAGTGAGGCAGGAGGACTGCTATGAGTTCCAGGCCAATATGGGCTACACAGTGAATTCAGGACCAGCCTGGACTACGGAGTGAGACTCTGTCTTAAAAAAAAAAAAAAAATTCCAGAACAGTAACTTAAGGTCACTATCACATAAATGGAACCACTAACATGTTTATTAAAAAGAACTGAATAATCCCTACTTACCCAATCTTTCTGGTTAAGTTTAGCTGCTTCATTATATACTTCAGTAGCAGCTTTATGTTTTCCCAAAAGAAATCTGTGAAAAATACATTTTTTCCACAGTTATTATCTCAAAACTCTTATAAAACTAACTCTACTAGCCTCACACTTTACTCATCCCCACAGATGGGAGTTCTAAAAGCTTCAACTCTTGACCTGGTTGTGCAGGGAATCCCGGGAAGTGCTGTACCAATAGCACAGCTCTCTTGCTGGGTACTGTACTGGCAGCTTTTCCAAGGCCTGTGTCTCATTATACAACAAGTTTAGTGAAAGTCTTCTGTAATTTTTTAAATGATGGACTATACATATAGACCAAAAAAGAAGCCAAATGATATCCCATTAAGCAATAACTGCTATCAACTATCAACATCATTCATTAGGGAAATGTCCTTTTCTCCCAAGCCATTTCTTTCCTAGATATTATTGTCTTTTTGTTGTTGTTGTTGTCGTTTTGGTTTAGTTTGAGACAGGGTCTTATTCTTTAGTCCAGGCTGGTTATGAACTCACTATTACAGCTGAGGATGGCCTCGAACTCATGGCAATCCTCGTGCCTCAGCCTTCCAAGTGCTGAGATTACAGATGTGCACCACCATGGCCCAGCTTTGGACATGAATTTGAAGAGAAACATGGGGAAATGGCTCTATGTCAAAAACAAACAAACAAAAAATTGGGGAGAGGGAAGTAGTTCAATGGTTAAAGCACTTATATAGCACTACACCCTGAGTCTGATTTTCTAGCACCATGTAAACCAGGCATGATGGCACACACCTGTAATCCCAGCACTTGGGAGCTGAGGGAGAATGACTGCTATGAGTTCGAGGCCAGCGTGGGCTATATAGTGACATTAGGACCAGCATGGACTAGAGTGAGACCCTGCCTCACAAAAAAAAGTAAGGTTATGGGTATGCTACACAGTGGTCATATCACTTGCCTAGCAAGCACCACATCCTGTGTTTAATTCCTAGCACCACATACATTGGGATTGGTGGTACAACCTGTAATCCTAGCACTTGGGAGGCTGAGGCAGGAAAATTGCCATGCCTGGACTATGTAATAAGCTCAGGACCTGCCTAGATCACGGAGCAAGAGCCTACCTCACAAACACATAAAAAGAATTAATCCATTTGTTTCCCCAGTTTTCTTAGTGTATACATTAATCATAAGTAAACAGGTTTCATACTAACAGATTTGTACAAGTATACAACAAACTTCAATCATTTCACCCATCACCTTTTCTGTCCTCTCTTCACTCCTGATTTCACGTTTTGAATTTCAATGTGGGTAATGTACTTTGACCATATTCAAACCCTGTACTACCTGCCTCAAAGTGAATCCCATTATACCTGTCAAGCCACTTTCCTCCTATGGATGGATTCAGCAGGTCGGGCTGCCAGCAGGCAGGCGCAGCCGGAGGAGGCATCTCACTCTGTGTATGTTAGTGCCCTGCAGCCTCCAGGCTGAAAACACAGGGATTGGAAAAAATACTCACAATGACCGGGCAACCTGCTTAAGGTTATCAGCACTCTGAGGGCTGAGAATAGCACACGACTGGAAGAGTTCTAGGGACTCTTGGATCTTTCCTTCCAGGCGAAATATCAAAGCTGCCAAGAAAGAGAAAATACAGAAAATAAAACCATGCTCTAAGAAAGAAGAGGCTGGCATCAGGAAAATTGAAGAAAGATGCAGGAAACCACACTAAGTCCTCATTTGGAGAACTATAACTTTAATAAATCAAATATCACTTCAAATGGGCTGAAACAATAAGCAAACCTATTAAAAACCAAAACATATTTTAATAAAATCACTCAAATCTACCTACTCCTCTACTCCCAGCCTTACAACACCAATAAATGACTCCATTGTGAGTTATCACACAAACACTTCACAACAAGAATATTTTTGGACAAATGTGGTGAGCAGTTGTAATCCCAGCACCCTGCAAGGTTGAGAAAGAGGATTACCAAGTTCAAGGTTAGCCTGGTCATTTCAGCAAGATGCTTTCCTATACAATAAAGGGTTGGGAGCTAGAAATGCAACTTAGTAAAAAAAGCCCTAGATTCAGTCTCCAGTACCAATCACACAATCACTCACTCTCTCTCTCTCTCTCTCACACACACACACACACACACACACACACACACACACACGTTGGACTTCTCCAACAAGATGCTTTAATATGCTTGTGACTTTTGTTTTGCTTTGGTTTGGGTTTTTGAGACAGGTATTTCTGTAGTCCACGCTGATTCTGAACTTACTATGGAGCCCAGGTTGGCTTTGAACACACAACAATTCTCCTGCCTCAGTCTCCCGAGGGCTAGAATTGCAGGCATCTACCATCACATCTGGCTTATGTGATGATGGGAAATCGAACTCAGGGCCTTGCGCTTGCTAGGCAAGTGTTCTAACTGTTGTGATAATCCTCCAGAGCTGAAGCATCTAGAACTCTCCCATCTGTAGGGAATGAGTAAAGTGTGAGGCTAGTATAGTTTCATAAGAGTTTTGAGGGTCAAGGTGGCGGCCTAGTAACAGAGCTGCACAATGTCACCTCATTGACCCACTTAAAAAGTCAAGAATTTAGTTAGAAAATGTGTGTTCAAGGTAGCTAGGGAAGAGAGGAACATTCCAACAACTAAAAGAAGGCCAGGGGAAGGTCAGAAACTCCGAAGGAACATCGAAAGCAGAGAAAAAAAATCCCAGCAGCCCAGGAAGCCGCCACAGGCCAGCTGCAAACAGCTGGGAACCGCAGGCAGCTGCGGACGGAGGAAAGCTGGCATGGGCCCAGGACATCTGACGGAGCTGGGAGAGGACAGAGCACCCCCACAACTGACCGGACACTGCGGGAGGGTCAGAAATCCTGAGGTCATATCGGAAGTGGAGGAAAAGACAGACCCAAGCTGCCAGCATCCACAGACCAGACGGAGGAAAGTCCAGAGCCAAAACCTCAGCCTGAGGTAAGCGCGGATCCGGAGAAGTGGGAATTGTCGATAGCTGGCAACCCTAACCTCTGAAAACGAACCCACGGGTGTGTATACTACAAACGCAGTGTGCGCACCCCTAGAAAAGGCCCCCAGGAGCCCAGACAAGACGCAGCGCTCAGCAGCCATCACAGGCAATGACGTCAGCAGGAGCCATTTTAAAAAGAAGGAAAAAAAAAGCCCAAAACTGAACCCTTTAGAGTAAAAGTCCAACCTGGACTCAGAGTAAGATCTTGTCTCAAAAAAAAAAAAAAAAAAAAAAAAAAAAAAAAAAAAAAAAAAAAAAAAAAAAAAAAAAAAAAAAAAAAAAAAAAAAAAAAAAAAAAAAAAAAAAAAAAGCTGAAATTTCTGATATTGGAAATTTAAAAAAAAAAAAAAAAAGAGTAGCTGGGCCAGGTAGCACAGGCCTATAATGGTAGTACTTTGGGAAGCTGAGGTAGGAGTTCAAGCCCAGCCTGGGCAATTTAGCACTTAACAAGTCCCTGTCTCAGAAAAAAAGGAGGGAGGCTCGGGGCTGGGATGCAGCTCAGTGTGAAGGCCCTGGGCTTGATATCCAGTACCACTGGGGAAAAAAGGGAAAGGGGGAATAAAAGAACAGTTTTTTGCCATGATGTCATAAATTTTTATCAATATTTCAACCATTATATCAGACAATCATGTATTAATCTTAAGACTAAATGCAATGAATGGGAACAAAATTATTCATTAATACTGAAGAGTTACAAAGAGAGTTCCTAGAAAAACTAAGGATGCTCCTACTGGCATTACAGAGTAAAATTTAAGCCAACCACAGTGGCACCTGCCTGCTATCCCAGCACCCAGAAGATTCAGGCAAGAAGACTGCAAATTATTCAAGGCAAGCCTACACTGGAAGATCTGTCTCAGAACAGAAGTAAAATTTAAACTGGTGATTTCCATGGTTTTTTTTTTCTGAAGAGTTTAATTTATTATCTGCATTATGCTATCTATTTCTTGCCTCAGCCTCCCGAGTACTGGGATTACAGGTGTGTGCTACCACACCTGCCTATTATGTGCTGCTGGTAAATCCAATTTAGTACCTTCCCATTCCTAGGCAAGTACTCTGACCACTGTGCTATTCCTCCAGCCCCAACAAGTGGTTTTTTTTTTAAACAGAATTAGCCATTTCTAAAATCCGATCCAACAAAAGAATTTCAAAAAAATTACTAAATAAAACCTTTGTGGAAAATTTACTTGAATTTCAGTGTTTTATTAGTTGTTGGGTGTTTTTCAAGAATCAAGACCAAGGACTGATGATGTAGCTCAGTGGTTGAAGCACTTGCCTAGCAAGCACCAGGCACTGGGTTTGATCCCCTAGTACTGCATATGCTGAGTGTGGTGGGGGAGACAGAGAGAGAGAGAGAGAGAGAAAGGAAGAGAGGGAGGGAGAGAGAGAGGAGTAGAGGAAACAAGGCCAGTATTTCTCTAACAAGATGACATAACAAGTCTTACCTTGGACATAGAGAGCATATTCACACAAGCCCTGAGTCTCCTGAAGCTGTTCTTTGATAAGAGCCTGAAAGAGGGGAAAAAACACCTCTGAGCAGTGGTTAAGTGTCCTCAAGAAGCTAAGTGAATATGGTCAAGGTACATTGTCCACTTAGATAATGGACATGGGCACATGTGAGAGTGCTAGGGTTCCAACCATAAGCAATAAGCGGTTCATTCAGATGTTTAACCTCTCAACTCATGTACTGATTACTTATATTAGAATGGGCTCACAGGCCATTTTTTACAGTTCTAAGTGGTTTTTATATTTTTAAGGAGGTATAAAAAATAAGAGCCTGAATAAGAAAAAAAGACTGTCTTTACTATCTGATCCATTATGGTAAAAATTTACCAAAATCTATCCAAGCAAGCTTTAAAAAAAAGAGAAGACTTTCGAGCACCATGGTAGATTCTAGGGGCTCTCTGATGAGCAAAACAAGCTCTGTCTGTCTACCATGATGAGCAAAGTCATCCCAGGATGCCACAGAAGCTCAGAGCAAGCACCTGACTCAAACCTAGAGAACCTGGAAGGCTGACCAGAGATGACACGCTGAAACTCTATGTTGGCAGGGAATGGAAAAGCAGCCATGGCAGCTGAGAGAGGACTTCACATGCTGCTGGAAAGGTCTGAGGACAGTTGGAAAAATCCAAATAAGACTTGAGCAGAAAGGATCATGATCCAATTTACTAAGAAGAAAAATCCCTTTTGGCTAGCTTGAGAACAGATTGAGAGGGAGACAAGACTAAGGGCAAGGCTAGTGGAGGAATTCTTGTGACACTTTAAATTCCAATGATGAAGTCTGAGGCAGGAAGACGGGAAAGTAGACAGTTCAAGCGATGGACAGGGTGGGATGTCCAGAACTTATTAACTCTATGCCAAAAAATGGATGGAGGGTGAAGTGTGACACATTATTGCGAGGTAAGTGGTGATATGGGAAACAGAAGGAACCCATGTGGACGAGAGAAGATAAGCTCAGCCACAGAAAAGCTGAATCTGAAGTGTCTGTGAGGCATGCAGCCGGGAACGGACCAGTCTGGTGTCTGCAGGAGCCGTGCCAAACGAGCAGAGAAGAGGTCGAGAGTGGGATTCAGGAACATCTCCACCTCTTAAGGAGAGAAAGAGAAGCTAAGCAAGAAACAGTGTGGTCAAAAAGAAAACAGTATAATATCCCAGAAAGAAAAAAAAAAAGAGAGAGACTTTCACGGTTCAGACTGCCATTAGCTGGGTGTGGTGATAAACACTCATAATCCTAGCACTGGAAGGCTAGGGCAGGAGGATGAAGTTCAATACCTACATAGAGGGGCTGGAGGAGTGGCACAGTAATTAAAGTGCTTGCCTAACAAGCACAAGGCCCTGAGTTCACTTCCCCAGCACCACATACAAGCTGGGCATGGTAGCATATGTCTGTAATTCCAGTACTCTACAGGCTGAGGCAGGAGGATTGCCATGAGTTCAAGGTCAGCCTACACTGGAAGTGAGTTCAGGACCAGCCTGGGCTAGAGAGCAAGACCCTGTCTCAAAATAAATAAATAAATAAATATCTCTTCCTAGACAAATTAGCAAGGCCGTGTCTCAAAAATAAAATTTTACAAAAAGGCCTGGGAATATAGCTCAGTGGTAGAACACTTGCCTAGCAAGTACAAGGCCTAAATTCAACCTCTCATGCCACCAAAAAAAGAAAAGAAAAAAGCCACAGCCTTAAAAACATTACAAAGCTCTGAAGCTAAAAAAATAAAAAGAAAGACACCACCAATTAGATGGGCATGATGGTGCACACGTGTAATCCCAGCACTTGGAAGGCTGAGGCAAGAGGGTTGACATGAGTTCAAGGCCAGCCTGGGCTACATAGTGAGCTCAGTATCAACTCAGACTACAGAGCAAGACCCTATCTCAAAAAAATAAAAAATAAAAAATAACATCAAGGACATGTTACCACTATCTGCCAGTATGTTTGTATGTGAACAAAGATATAAATAGAAAAAAAGAAATTAAAAATAATTTGTAAATACACAACTGATGACAGCCATGGCAGAACATGGCTTTAATGCCATATATTTAATCTATTTGGGAGCAACACTGAGACAGGAGGATCACCACAAGTTCAAAATAAGCCTCCACTGCACTGTAAGTTCAAAGGTACCCTGGACTACATAGTGAACCTCTGTCTCAAAATCAAACCACAGGGGCTGGAGGCATAGCTCAGCAGTTAAAGCACTTGCAGAACAAGCATAAGGGCCTGGGTTTGATTCACCAGCACCACATAGAGCTGGGCCTGGTTCCACACAGCTGTTACCACAGCACTTGGGAGGCTGAGGTGGAGGATTACCGTGAGTTCGAGGCCAGCCAGGGCTACACAGTGGGTTCAGGATCAGCCTGGACTACAGAACGAGACCCTGTCTCAAAAAAAAAAATCACATACACACTTACATGCAGACACACACACACAGATGATAATGATAATAAACTTCACCATAACAATTATAAAACTCAATGAGATTTCAATCTTACCTATCCAGACATTAAAAAAAGAAGTGAGGAAGCAAGCAAGACAAAGAAAATGATAATACACTGAGCTGAACATCAGCCTCCACGAGGAAACCAGATGGTCTCAGAGGCAGCCTGTCCTTTCAGCTTAGTTTTGATAGAAGATAATGTCAAAAACAAATGAACTTGACCCACAGCCTTCAGTCAAATCTGGCCAAATCACTGGAGGCTCATGAACCATTGATAAACATCTACCACGAGAGCCACTGAAATGTTGAGGTTATTTGTTAAGCAGCGCCATGCAGAGCAAAAGCTCCCAGCAAAGGGTGGGGAAAGACGAACTCATATGTAATCAGCTGCCACACTGCCAGCTGCCCAACCAACAGCCTGCCACTCGTTTCCTCTGTCACTGCAACCTCTTACCTTGCATGCTTCATAATCCTTCCGGATATAGTGCAGATGTATCAACCAATTCTGCTTCTCCAAGATAGGAAACTCTGGAGCTGGAGAGTATATTTTGACAAGACAAGCAGTACAGTCAATATTGGATTTTTCTCTTCTAGCATCATTCTCACATCTAAATTAACCATAAGCATATTTCAGTATCACCTTGAACTCTTTTACGGTATTAACCATAAGATTGCAGTGCATCAACATTATAAAGATTTGGGGCTGGAGTTAATAGCTCCCGCATTTACAGCACTTGCCTACCATGCATGAGACCCTGGGTTCCATTACCCAGCACCACATACAAATTAGCTGGGCATGTAACCCCAGCACTCAGGAGGCTGAGGCAGGAGGATTGCTGGGAGTTTGAGGCCAGGCTGTGCTACAGAGTGAGATCCTGTCTCAAAAAAAAATTATACGAACTATTAAACAGAGAGCTGACTGTCCTACTATTACACATTGGATGTATGTTTCTCTTGAGTTTTTGTGGCTTACAATGTCAGGTTTACATAACATGGCCTAAAAAACAAAATCATCATTTGTCTTCCTCTTTCTCACTCCCTGATTATAAAAGGTGAATAGGAAGCCTTCCTAAAGATTTCAGGGATATTCCTAATTACATTTACTTAACATAGTTAATGTCATACCTGATAGATCAGATTATAAGTAATTATAAAGAAAATCACCAATATTAAATATTATAAGTAGTTTCAAACGGGAAGATGATAGAGCTTCTCAGAAATAAGAAGCCAAAAATGAAAAAAATCTACTTGAGTCACTAAAAATGGGTCATGATTGGGAAACAATAAACCAGTTACATACTAAAATTCAAGGTTCAAACCACAGGTAAAAACTCATTAATATTTTTCTATGGTAACAAGAAAGAGAAGGAACCATGTCAACCTCAGTATAGCAAACACCTTTAACAAGGGAGAGGGATGAACTGGATTAGAGTAAAATAAAAGAGACCTTACTTAATCTTTGGTGCTTATTTCTCAAAAAAGAAAAAAACAGCCTTAAACATGACTGTTTTCATTTGTTAAATCTTGCTGGTGTGCACCCAGTATATTTTTGATGTACGTTAATATATGTTTGAGCCAACTGGCAATTTTTAAAAATGTAAGAGGACAGGCAGAGCACAGGAAGAGGAAGACGGGAGGGACAGGGGACGGGCAGAGCACAGGGAGAGGAATACAGGATGGATACCCCATTTCCTGACGTTGCAGAACCTCAGAGGACACACCCCACAGGCAGCCCAAGACTCCTGTGCACACAGCATGACGAGAGTGGAGAGAGAAGCTTGTTGTGACCCGGGGTCAACGGTGCCTAAACACACATGAGAATAACGCTGCACCCCTCTGCCCAAGATGAGGGATGTCGGTGGGATGTGGAAGGTGAAATTATGACGTAAGTACAAATATGATTGTGTATGCCAGGAGACAGAAAAATACATAAATTCATAAGCAGCGAATTCCTCATCTTCCAATTACCCATGTTCTCTAATAAGCAGAACCTCCCACCTGGTTAGCCCGGGCCTCTCTGAGATTCTGTTGCCGCTTCTGTTTCCTTCCTTAGCCATCCACCTAATCTTAGCCATTCACATTCCGCCTAACCACTTCCAGAATTAAATTTCCTATTAAAAGCCACACACACAGGCCAGGTGTCACAGTACATACTTATAATCCCAGCACTTGGAAGGCCAAGGCAGGATGATTACAAATTCAAGCCTAGACAAGGCAATTTACTAACACTGGGCCTTGTCTCAAATCTTTTTCAAAAAAAGTTTTTTTTTAGGGGCTGGAGGAATAATATAGCAGTTAAAGTGCTTGTCTAGTAAGCATAAAGCCCTGGATTAATTCCCTAGCACCATATAAGCTGGGTGTGGTGGTGCAAACCTGTAATCCCAGCACTCACTCGAGAGACTGAGACAGGAGGATTGCCATGAGTTAAAGGCCAACCTGGGCTACATAGTCAGTTCAGGAATATCCACGACTGCAGAGCAAAACCTTGTCTCAAATAAATACATAAATAAAGCCTGGGTATATAAGTCAGTGTGAAGGCCTTGGGTCCAATCCCTGGTACAGAGGGAAAAAAAAAAAAAAAAAAGAGGACTGAAGGAATAGCTCAGAGGTTAAATGCTTGCCTAGCAAGCTCAAGGCCCTGGGTTCATTCTCCAGCACCACATAAGCCAGGCCTGGTGGTGCACTCTTGTAATCTCAGCACTTGGAAGGCTGAGGCAGGAAGACTGCCATTGAGTTGGAGGCTAACCTGGGCTACAGAGTGAGTTCAGGACCAGCTTGAACTACAAAGTGAAACCCTGTATCAAAAAAGAAAAAGAAAAACAGCAAGTGTATAGATATGTGTGTACACACACACACACACAAAGTGGGCAATGAAGGCACCACAATGATGAGTTCTGGGGCATGTGGCCTTCTGAGAAATCTTAGCCAAGTTTTAAACTCATGGCTTATCCCCGTCACTTATGCACTAAAGAGAACAAGTGAAAGCGGCACTGAAACGCTCTGAGTTTACAATACCAACCACTACGTGGCACAGCGTGAACACTTACA
>PVKB01008397.1:0-17182 GCA_004027205.1 Ctenodactylus gundi | reverse complement strand
AGCATGCACACAACCAGGGTTAACACCCTCAAAACCACATAAAAAGTAGCCGGGCATGGGGTTGAATGCTTGGGCTGTATAGTGAGTTCACGACCATCCTGGACTATAGCACGAGACCCTGTCTCAAAGCAAAAAAAAAAAAAAAAAAAAAAAAAAGCTGGGACAGGTGGTGCAGGTTTGTAATCCCAGCACTCGGAGGGTGAGGCAGGAGGATTGCTGAAAGTTCTAGGCCAGCTTGAGCTCCATGGTGAGTTCAGGACCAGCCTGAACTGCAGAGCAAGACCCTATTAAAAAAAAAAAAAAACAGAAACTGAAATAAAACAAAAAGAGGCTGGGATGTAGCTCAGAGCGAAGACCCATGTTCAATCCCTGCTACCACAAAAACACCTTAAAGGTGGAAGAGAGAGTTGGAGAGATGTCAGGAGGAGACCTGGCCCAACGCTGCTGGCTCTGAGGGAGGAAGAAGGGCCCTGATCTGTGTAAAGCAGGCAGCCTCTGAGGTGGAAATGTGAGGGAGCAGATTCTCCCCAGAGCCAGCAGCAGGGCATCTGTCTTGCTGGGACTTTGATCTTGGCCAAGTGAAATCCATACCAGATTTCTGATCCATAGAACTATCAGATAATTCAAACCAGGGGGTTTGTGGAAATTTGTCACAGTGGAAAAAAGAAAGAAAGAAGTTCACCTCTCTAAGTGTGTGTCACTTGTCTGTCTAGATGGAGAATGTAAGCCAGTGTCACAGACCAGCAAAAGCGTTTTTTTGCTGACCTGTAATCCCAGTATCCTGGGAGGCTGAGGTAGGGGATTGCAAGTTTGAGTCCAGCCTGGGCAGTTTAGCAAATCAGTGAGATTCTGATTCAAAAGCAAAACCCAACCAAACCAAACCCACAAAACAAAAACAAAAACAAAGCAAAACAAACCTGCATCACAGAAGAAAGACAGGCTATAGTCTATTGTTCTCTCCAGAGTTCCTGGGTTCTTTTTTTTGTGGGGGGAGTACTGAGGATCGAACCAAAAGGCCTTTGCAGTGAATTACTTCCCCAGTACCCCCCCCCCCCCACCAAGCCCCTTTTTTAAAAATTTTTATTTTGAGACAGGGTCTCACTATGGCACTAAGTTACCCAGGCTGTTCTTGAAATTGCAATCTTCTTGCCTCAGAATGACAGGTCTGTGTCAGCATGCCTGGCCTCTCACTCTACCACTCTTGCCTCCAGAGTGAAGTTAACACTAAGCCCTATCGCTGAGCAACCACGGCTTCTCTAGGACTGGACTCAGTCCTGGGACCCTATGAGGCTGTCCTGATTCCGTCAGTGAATATAAAGTTCTAAGTCAGGGTCTCAGGTTTGATTTTGTTTGGAGGAGAATCTATGAGCCATCTGAAATGATGTGCAGAATCATCTCCCTGTGTGTTTCTGGGAAGAGGGTTCCGAGTTTCTCTCACTGCTTGGAGGGGTATGTGACTACCAGAATGACTGATATGGTCGCAGGAGCAGTGGGAGAACTGAATTTGAATTTCAGGGAGAAATTTTAAATGTAGGGAGTATGCTACTATTTCATTAATTCATTAAAGCGTCAGTACTGTCAATAATGTTCATTCATATTCATCAGAGGAATTTAATTATTTTTGGTAAACCATTGCTTTTTTGTCAAGGAAAAAAGATCACTAGAAATTCAAGCCATAATCTTGGCACTTAGGTGTTTGATTTGAGGAGTAAATTAATAATTATTTTCTTTTTCCTGTGCTAGAGATTGAACCCAGCCTTCTCACTGAGCTATATTCCCAGCCCATTTTATCATTATTATTACATTTGTTTTGAGACAGAGTCTCACTAAATTGCTCGGGCTGGGTTCAAATTTGTGATACTCTTGCCTTGACCTCCCAAAGTGCTAACATTACAGGCTTGAACCTCTATACTCTGCTTGAATTAATGATTTCTAAATGAAGGACATATCATGGAGTTAACTATAGTTAAGAATGTCTGTGGTCTCCCCTAGGCTTTCTGGTGAAGTCCCTATTCCCTCACCCAGGCCTATTAACTGTGCTGGGCTCTGTGGTTGGGTTCATGAGAGGTCAACATGCCATGTGCTGTGGCAGAACGTTGGAGCAGATGCAGTCTAAATGCCAACCCAACACCACCACCTGTGCTGATGCAGGGGGATGACCTCACACCCCAAGTGTGGTGGAGACAGGGTGCTTCTGGACATGGTCAATAATGAGATGATTTTCTAAGCTCAGGCTTGGCACCTCCCCAACAGATCCACATTCCACAAAAATCTCACCAGGCCTATCATGATGTTTGCCCAGTGAATTCGTTTTCCTTAAACACGCACACAGATTGCATCATGTGGTGCCATGGAATGAAGATTTGTTTGTTTATACCCAGACAGCACAACATTATCATTTCCCTTTGAAAAATAAGTGATTTATTTTCTTTGAATTTTCACATTTCTCCCTTCCTGCTTCTACTGATCAAAATGCATGAAATTTTGCACATCATTTAAAAAAATGCCCAGAATCTACCTTGCCAACTCCTGACACCTGGCAAGTATCCATCTGCTCCTGATCATTGTCCAAGTCCTTTGCTCAAACATCACATTTCCTCTTTTAAGGAAAGCTGCTTTGTGCCACTGTAATGAAGTCCCTGTCAGGGCTGGGGGGGGGGTGGGGGGTAGCCAAGGGGTTAGAGCACTTGCCCAGCATGCTCAAGGCCCTGGGTTCAACTCCCCAGCACCATAAAAGAAATTAGCTGGGCAGGGTGAGGCCAACTGTAGCCAACCTAGGCTGTGTAGCGAGTATAGTAATGTGCTCCTCAAATCAAACACCTGAGTACCAAGATCACGACTTGAATTTCTTGTGTTCTTTTTCCTTGACAAAAAAGCAGTGGTTTACCGAAAAATCATTAAATTCCTCTGATGACTTGATTTCTTCTTTTTGGCTTGCTTTCTTGTGCTGAAGATTGAACCCAGAGCCTTTGTACTGAGCTACATCCCCAGCCCATGTCAAGGGAGGATCTCTCTAGGTTGCCCAGACAGGGAAGCTTGAAAACTTCCTGCCTCAGCCGCCCAGAGTGCTAGGATTACAGGCATGTTTTGCCATGCCTGGTGAAAACCGGTTAATTTAGCTCAGTGTCAGAGGCTAAAGGTTCAGTGGCATCCATAGTGTGAGCTCACCTGCCACCCAAGCTGTAGTACCCTAAGGTTTGTATAGCGATAGGAGGAGTGCGGGGCAGCAAGTAAATGCTCACATTTTCAACTAGGAGCGGAGAGAGGAACTGGGAACCCTCAGTCCTCTTTGAGGACATGCCCCAATTCACCCAAAGACCTACTAGGTCTCATCTCTTGAAAGTTCACAGCAGCTCCCAAGCACAAGCTGGGGACTGAGTGTCTGTCACAGTGACCCTGTGGAAGATGGTCAAGCCATAGGGAGAACCCCATCCCAAACACCTGCCATCTGGTCAGCCCACTGTCCTGTGGCATGATGGGTGGAGCCTCGGGATTACCTTGGTCCAGGCATTTCCCTTCCTTTCTTCCCCTCTCCTCCCCTTCCCTTACCCTTTCTTCTTTGGGGACCAGAGGTTGAACCCAAGGCTTTCAGGCTGAGCTACATTCCCAGTCACTTTTTATTGTTTATTTGGGATGGGGTCTCACTAAGTTGTGAAGTGTCCCTGGCTGCTCTCAAACAGGCAGTTCTCCTGCCTCAGCCTCCCAAATGGTTAGGATTACAGCCTGTGCTGCCAGCAGGTTGCTGTTTCTCAGTTACCTGTAATTAGCTCTTTTGTGTCTCTGC
The DNA here is from genome assembly GCA_004027205.1 of Ctenodactylus gundi. Lineage (NCBI taxonomy): Eukaryota > Metazoa > Chordata > Mammalia > Rodentia > Ctenodactylidae > Ctenodactylus > Ctenodactylus gundi. Next base: position 13,398 of record PVKB01008397.1, on the reverse strand, counting down.
CATCTAGTGCCAGCCCCATGTAGTCAGGTTGGAATGAAGGAGGGCGAAAAGGAGGAAGGGGAGGTTGGTGCACCCCATAATCCCATAACCCCTTGGGAGGCTCAGGGAAGAGGTTTGCCGTGAGTTCCAGGCCAGCCTGGGCTATGTAGTAAACTCAGGACCAGTCTGGACTATGGAGTAAGACTTTGTCTCAAAAAATAGTAATTTTGGGAAGCAGATAACAGACATCCTGAAACATTCATCCACATGTGCACAGATGCGTGCCTCAATCTACTCTGCATCTCTCTCTTTTTCTCACTTCTCCTTCCTCTTTTTCTTTCTTTTCCTTCTTTCCTTTCTTTCTGTCTGTCTCTCTCTTTCCTTTTTTAGGACAAAGTTTCACTCTGTAGTTCAGACTCGTTCTGAACTCACCATGTAGCCTGGGCTAGCCTAGAACTCAGGGCAATCCTCTTGTCTCAGCCTCTAAAGTGCTAGGATCATAGACATGTCCCACTGCAACCGGTTCCGGCTAATTTTTTTTTAATATAATACTTAGGGAATTGAGCCCAGGGTCTTTTACATGCTAGGCAAGTGCTCTATACACTGATATATGCCCTTAACCCCTCCACAAAATGAATTAATAAAAATTAGCTCCAGAATGAAATTCTAAATCAACTATAGTTAACTTGTCTCCAAACAAGAGCACAGCCGTTTATAGCCTTGACCTCCAGTCTTTACTTTGGGACAGATTTTACCCTTTGCCCCAAGATAAATTATCCACCTTGATTATCTCCTGTGGCTAGGGGCGACTTGGGAAGACAGTCACCAACTGAGTTATCTCCCTGACTGTCACTGTGAGTTGATTGACACTCAGCATAGCGGCTGGAACTGCCTCCTCCGCCTCCAGAACTGAAATTTTACAGACAGATGTGAAAGAAGGCTGATAATAAATAAATACAGTGTAGCCAAAGCAAAAAACAGGTCTGAATGCCCCCAGTCCCTGCAGTGGGCCTCCCGCTGCCCAGGCCTGACCTCCGTGGTGGTTGGGATTCACCCGCACCACTCGCCCTGCCTCCTTCCTGGTGGTCTGTTTTCCTCAAGGACAGCCGGGCAGAATGTTTGTGTTTCGGGCTTGGCAGGAGGACCCCGCGACAGATGGGTGGGGAATGTGGATGCGCGTAAGACACTTTCCAGCCTGGATTCGGTGACTTCCCAGCTGGGAGCTGGGAGCTGCAGCCGGATGGTTGGTTGGTGGCCATTTCCTCGGCTCCATGGGGGTTCTGGTTGATTTGACTTTTCTCAGATCCACCCACTTTAGTCTTTCTCTGCTGGTTCACTCTTCCTCTTCCTCTTCTTTTTCCTCTTTTTGCAAGTAGTAAGATGGAACCCAGAGCCATCACACTGAGCTATATCCCCAGCCCTTTTTATACTTTAGTTGAGACACAGTCTCACTAAATCGCTGAGTTGCCCAGGCTGTGCTCAGTCTTGCCATCCTCCTGCCTCAGCCTCCCAGAGTGCTAAGGTTACAGGCCTGTGCCAGCACACCCAGACCATCCCAATTCATAATGCATCCTCCTGGGCAACTTCCAGTGGGTTTCTAACTGATGTCTTGCTTCCATAGCCCAGGGAACCCCACCTACATACCTAGGGGGACCCCTCTGCCCGTCGCATCAGGGCCCCATCCTTGAGCATGACAGGAGAAGCTCACATTGGCACCACTGTTATTCACGTCCCGTTAGCCCACTCGGCTGATGACAGAGGGCCCTGCCTCTCATACTCTTCCCTCTCTGGCATTCCTGGGAATGCTCCATGCGCTCATGAGTCCCCACATGAGCCTCTCTATGGCTCACACGGTTGCCACTGCCCACCCAAAGCCAGACACTTGTCCTTCCCCTTGACATGGGAAAGGTCACTGAAATTAAGAATAGCCACGACCTCATCTATCTTTTGAGCTTTAATGTAAAAAAAAAAAAAAAAACCAAAAGTTACACTCAGAATATATTCATTGATGTTTGAATGAAGAAAATGTGATGTACATACATACCATGGAATATTATACAGCCACAAAAGGAATGAAATCCTGTCTCATAAAGCAACGTGAATGGAGCCACAAGATGTATGTTGAGTGAAATAAGCAGACATAGAGAGGTAAATATCATGTGTGTGAAGGCTAAAATGTTGATCTCCTAGAAGTAGAGAGTTGAAGAGTTGACACCAGAGGCTACAGTGGGGTAGGAGATACAGAGACATTGTATTTAGTGGAAGCCAAGATACAGTTAAGTAGGAGGAATAAGTTCTAGTGTGTTCTAAGCCATGAGGTGGGTGGGGAGACTCTGGCTTACAGTAACTTATATATCTCAAAATAACTAGGAGTTTGAAATTTCTCAACATAAATGCTAATTGGCCTCATTGATGATTATGCATTATATACATAGATTAAATGATCACACCCTGTGCCTCATAAATATGTATAATTATTGTATGTCAGCTAAAAATGAAACTTAAAAGTGGTATGCTTAAAATGAATATGCTTAATCGTTGAATGCTTTTCACACACACAAAGTCAATACAATATCTTTGTGCTATTAGTTTAGACTAGTTTGGAACTCACTGTATAGTCCAGGCTAGCCTCAAAAGCATGGCAATTCTCCTGCCTCAGCCTCCTGAGTGCTGGGATTACAGGGTTGTGTCTTCACGCCTTAGTTATGTGGCGCTGGGGAATTGAATCTAGGGCCTTGCACTTGGTAGGCAAGAGCTTTACCCCCTGAGTTATGCATCCAGCCCTATTTTTGATTTTGAGACAAGGTCTTGTTAAGTAGCCGAGTTACCTAGGCTGGACTCACACATGCAGTCTTGCTGCTTCAGCCTTCCAGAAAGCTGAGCTTACAGAACTGAACCGCTGGGCCCAGCAGGAATAATGATAAGAAAGTTGTTTATTCAGTGCAGAGTTTCATTCTGGGAAGATTTAAAAGAATTCATGGGGACAGAGACAGTGGTGATGGTAACACACCAATGTGAATGTGCTTAAGGCCACCATGTTGTACACTTAAGATTGTTAAAGTGATAATTTTCATGCTAAGATTTCCACAAGTATCATTTTAAATGAAGAGCAGAAGCATATAATGGAATGCATTATATCCCGTCATTCATGTCATTTAAAAGACACTCAATAATTCTGCTTACTCCATGTGTATTTAGTATAAACGTTAAAGACAAAGATTTGAAGATGGGTGTGGTGGCACATGCCTGTGATCCCAGCACTTTGGAGGCTCAGGCAGGAGGAAGGCCACGAGTTCAAGGCCAGCCTGGGCTACCTAGTGAATTCAGGACCAGCTTGGACTACAGAACTAGACCCTGTCTCAAAAAGTAAATAAAGACAAGGATATGAGAAGTCACATAAGGCACAGAGAATCTGGCTTTTTGAAGGAAAGAGAAAAGCAAGAGGTGAGGGTTAGGCTTGAGCTGTTAGTAAATTCTATGAAATTATGTTAAGATGTACGAACAGCAGAGGATATATTATTTTTGTGTTTTTTCATCTGAAGACGGGAACAATTTCTCCATCCCAAGAACACCTGTAAATACAGAGGTCTCCTGGCTGCACTGTACTTGCTTATAAGAAAATCTTACCCATGTATTTCTGGGTGGTCTTTTATGTCAGGCACTGTGCTGGGTACTGGGTGTGGGGTACTCTGATGAACAGAACAATCCCAGGTCCTCATGTAAGTCAGATTTTCATTACTGTGACAAAATATCTGAGAAAATCAACTTAAAAAGAGGAAAGACTACCACTGCTCATGGTTTCAGAGGGTTTAGTCAGTGGCTGTGGGGCCCTGTTGCTCTGGGCTGGTGAGGAAGCAGCATATCCTGGCAGAGTCAGATGTGGCACAATGCTGCTCACCTCCTGGTGTCCAGGGAGCAGAGCAGAGGAAGAGGTGACACTGTTCTACCATTCTTTTCAAAATCTAACATCTTTTTTGTTTTTTGAGACCAGTTTTGCTCTGTAGTCTAGGCTGATCCTGGAATCACTGTGTAGCCCATGCTGGCCTTGAACTCATGGCCATCCTCCTGCTTCAGCCTGCCACGTGCTGGGATTATAGTTGTGTGCCTCCACACCTGGCTCTAACTTCCTTCTACTAGGTTCCACTCCCAAATGTTTCACCACATCCCAGTGGCACGAGAGATTAGGAACCCAGCCTTTGGCTCAGGGGCCCTTGGGAGACATTTAAGATCATAACAACACTATTTATAAATAAATAGAACCGTGAGGTTTCTTGTATCATGGTTCAAAAAAAGAGTTGGCTAAGGGCATAGCTCAGCAATTACAATGCTTGCTTAGTGAGCGCATGGCCCTGGGTTCAGTTTGCCCGTACTGCATAACCCAGGTGTGGTAGCCCATGCCTATGATCCCAGCACTCAGAAGGCTGAGGCAGGAAGATTGCCATGTGTTTGAAGCCAGCCTGGGCTTCATAGTGAGCTCGGGTCTAGCCTGGACTACAGAGCAAGACCCTGTCTCAAAATGAGAAAAAAAAAAAAAGTTGGGGGTGGCCTGGCCCCTGGGCCAGCAGCATCTGCCTTCCTAGGAACTTGATGAAAAAAATGTACTTGGGCTCCCTCTCCCACTTGACCTGTTGACTGTGAGGCTAGGGAGGCATGAACTCATGGCAACCCTCCTGCCTCAGTTTCCTGAGTGCTGGAATTATAGGCTTGTACCTGGCTAGTTTTTACATGGTGCTGGAGAATTGAACCCAAGGCCTTTGGCATGCTGGGCAAGTGCTCCAGCGCCTGAACTATGCCCCCAGCCCAGGGACAGTGTTGAAGTGGTCCCCAGGGTGTAACAGCACCCATGACAAGGTGGGTACCCAAGTGGAGTGGCGCCTCTGTGTTCCTGCAGCCACTCAACACTGCACGTGGGTCCTGCCTGCTGAGATAGTTTACCATCTTCCTTACATTGGCTTTCTTTCTTTTCATTTATTTACTTATTTCGTGGTACTGGGCATTAAGCAAGGACCTTCACTCTGAGCCCCAGCCCCTTTTTTAGTTTTGATTTTGAGACAGGGTTTTCAGTCACTAAGTCACCTAGGCTGGCCTTGAATGTCAGTGACTCCCCCCGACCCAGCCTCTCGGAGTGCTGGGATTACATGACTTTGTCACCAGGCTTTGGCTTTGAAAGCCATCAGTGACCTGACCCTTCTGCCTTTCTCTCTGTCCCTTCAGAAGCTACCTCAGGCTCTGGAGAGCCAGAACTCCCCCTTGCTCAGAGACACACTTTCCTCCTCAGATCCTGTGCATGTAGCCACACATACAGGCTCACACATGTAGCTCTTACTTTTTCCTGTCTGGAATTGTCTCCTGGTATGACAAGCCCACACCTCCGCCCACCGCACACAACGCAGCATCTCAGATTAGCCTCAGATGCCACCTCCTCTGGCCCTAGCCAGCGGCATCCCCGCCCCCCCCCCCAGCCGTGCATTATCAGCTTCTGGAACCTGCCCGCATCCGTCACACCCGATCACGTTCCAGTTGTTGTGTCCTGTTGGGCTGCACACCTCCTATTCAAATGTCTTCACCAAATCGATTCTTTTTAAAAAGCTAAGCATATTTCCACACACAAGGGATAATAAAGAAGTGTATTTGTCTATAACGTAAAAGACACGGCCTTCCCAGCCCGCGGGCGCGGCGTCGCGCAGAAGGCCTGGAGGCCAGAAGCCATCAGCGCTGCCGCCTCCGAAGAGGACCTATAAAAGGACGGAGTTCTGAGGCCGAGTCAAGACATCTGGGGGAAGGCGGCTCAGGACAGGGACGCACGGGCCATGAACAACAGCGGCCAAGCGCGGGTGCGTCCCTGTGAGAAGGGGGCTCGGAGCCAGCGCGGTGGCAGTCACCCCAGCATTCTAGGAGGCTGAGACAGGAGGATCCTAAGTTTGAGACCAGCCGGAGCAACTTAGTGACTTTTACGCGAAACCTTGTTTCAAAATCACGCCCCGCCCCCCACCCCCCATAGGCTGGGGATGTAGCTCAGCGCAGAGGCCCGGGGTCCCAATGCCCTCAAGGCCAAGAAGGAAAGAGGGAAAGAGGAGAACGCGGTTCTAAATGGCAGCAGAAGCTACGGGGAGAGGCGCCCTGCCGAGGGCCTTCCTGACGCTCGGACCTGCCGCGGCGCCGCGCGATTCGCCGTCCGGACAAAGGCAGGGACACCGCCGGGCCCTCCAGGAGCTCCCGGGAGACGATTTCAGGCGTGGCTGCCGCTAGCTCTTCCCCACCTGCCTCGTCTGCAGAGACGGTCTCCAATCCAGCGACTGCAGATGTGTGTAAAGGGGTTTCTCCGCCCCCACATTTTGGGTCGGCGTATGAATCACGTTAATTACGATTCTCTTCCCAGCGGGTTTTGCGCAGTACCTCGCTCTGACCAGTAGGAGGCAGCACAGCCCAACGCTCCGAGCCGGGCTCCTCGCTGTGGGGATCCGGCCCTGGCCGGCGGAGCTGCTCCCGGGTTCCAGGCGGCTGTGCCTTTCCTGCATCCTGCAAGCCGTAGGAATCAGCCATCACCAAACGTTTCCGAGACACGGACTGCCGGGCAGAGCTGCAGAAGCTGCCGTGGATGTCGCCCGCCCCGCTGAGCTCTGCCTCGCTCCAGGCTCTGAGCAGCTCAGGTTTTGGGGAGGGGGTCGGGGGAAGGATGTCTTGTTCCCACCCTCGCAGAGGAAACGCCTAGCATGTGAACTTACAGAGGAAACAAAATAGAGAAGAAACAATCGAGGCACACTGCATAGATTGCTACGCAGACACAGCTAAGTCACGGTAACAGAGGTCCACCTGCTGGTATGAAACAAGGAAAAGTAAGGGTTTTTCTGAGAGTTTTTATATTGTAACTGGAGGGCACTAACACTGTTTCCTTTTCCTGTTTTCTTTTTTGAAACAGTCTTGCTGCGTATTCCAGGCTGGTCCTGAACTTACTTACAACGAAGCCCAGACGGGCCTCAAACTCTCAGCAATCCTCCTGCCTCAGCCTTCTGCGTGCTGGGGGATTACACACCAGCTAATTTATACGTGGTGCCAGGGAATAGAACCTGGGCCTTGCGCACACTGACGCCCCAGCCCACGGACACTGTTAAAATGGTTATTTTGTGCTTTTGAATACATTACCCCCACCAGCTGTTCATGCAGACGTGGTGTACGCTGTAAGAATGAACTGGGAATGTTGTCTGGTGTATGCGTAGGTCTTCCTACGAGTGCTTCCCAGAGAAAGTAACGTAATGGAGGAGCACACCTGCCCCTTCCTCCGGCTGTGTGCCCTTTCAGATGTGACTTGATTTCTCTGATCTTCCTACTACTTACAAAATTGAACTGATCATAACAGAAGCAACTTGGTAAGCTTGGTGGTGTGCATTGAGTGCCTGGCACACAGCGGACCTTCCACCAATACTTGGCATATTACCAGTGGCTAGGTGTTCTTAACCAGACCTTGACTTAGGGTCCTGAAGTGGGCTCCTTCTAGATGTCAGCTTCCATGACTGTGTGGGGTGCAGGGAAATGTCCAACTGCGCTGTCATCTTCGGTTGTGCTACAGCTGTTCTCACTGTGAGCATCTGTGTTGAAAGATGCACCCGTTAGTTGAAAGGGGTGGCAAGCCCTGGGGCCATAGTGTCTCGTCTGCTTTGTATACACCTTTTAACATGTAATCAAATTTATTTATTTATTTATTTATTTATTTATTTATGAGGCAGGTTCTTGCTCTCATAGCCCAGGCTGGTTCTGAACTCATTCTGTAGCCCAGGCTGGCTTTGGACTTGGCAATCTTCCTGCCTCAGCCTCCTGATTGCTGGGGTTACAGGCGTGCACCACCTCACCAGCTTTATGTGGTGCTGGGGAATTGAACCCGGGGCCTTGCGCTGGCGTGGAACAGGGAGCCTTAGGTAGGGCACTTTCCTAAGACTTTCTTACAAAACTTCCAGCCCACCACTAAGCTCACCCATGGGTGTCTGCTTTTGCCCACCAACTCTTTATCTTGATCTAGTATCCCCTAATGATTTAAAAGTCAACCGCCCCTCTAAAATTACGGAGGGGATATATGTTTTTGTTATGAAATGAAGGTGTGTCATTATCCAGCCAGGTCCGATGACACCCACTCTCAGCCACAGCTCTCCAGAGGAAGCTGGGGCAGTGCTTGGTCCCTACCTCAGCTGCTGTCCCTTGCTGCTCTTGCAAAGTGGAACACAGCTGCCAGGCTTGAGGGACCCGTGTTCTGCAAGTGCAAGGCTTTCGGGCAGACTGATACACAGATCTAGGCAGTTCAGTGGGGCCTGCAAGCTTTTGCTCCCGTGGGAGGCAGATATATATACTTCTTGAAGGCAGGTTTCCTATTTTTTTATTTTTACCTGTAATAGAAGTCTATGCATATTGTATTGATCTTTTGGAAAATCTCTTGTCTGGTTTTGGTGCTCCACACAACTTTTAAGATAGAAAAAATGTTGCTTTTGGTTCCTTTGCTTCCCAGGCTTGGGGTTACTTTGCTTTGACAATAGGAGCAGAAAGGTGAGCAGGAAAAAAAATGACTTGCCCAGAGAGCGGAAGATTTGTGCAGGGCAGGGCAGGAAGATTTGTGCCTGGCTCTGTCGGGGCCTGTCCACACCACAGCCTGAGGCTGCCTCGCTTCCCCTCATATTAATATCTGTACTCAGGAAAGAAGTTGATGGAGGTAGTTGAAACCTCAGAAAATTTTTTGAGATGTAATATGCATATATATATATGTGTGTGTGTGTGGGGGTATATATATATATATTTGAGATACGGTCTTGCTCTGTAGCCCAGGTAGGTTGTGAACTCACTGTGTAGCCCAGGTTGGCCTTGGACTCATGGCAATCCTTCTGCCTCAGCCTCCGAGTGCTGGGACTACAAGCATGTGCCACCACGCCCAGCTTGTATGATGCTGGGGAATGAACTCAGGGCATTGCACTTCCTGGGCAAGAGCTATGTATAATAAAATTAACTCTTAGTGGAGCATGATGGTGCATCCCAGCACTTCGAGAGGCTGAGGCAGGAGACCTAATACAGAAAAACGTCCCCAGAGAAAGCCTGGGGTGAATCCCGGGCCGAGGACGGAGCACAGCGGCTGCAGGTCATCAGCTGCAAGGGTTGTGGTTCCTTTGGGCCTTCTCTTCTTACTCTTTCTTTTATTCTTCCTTTCAGGGCTAACAGGAGAAACCAGGGAGGACAAACCAAGAGGAGCCCACTCTGATGGTAAGGAGTAGAATTAATTTAATTAATTACTTTTTGTGTGATAATGGGGATTGAGTCCAGGGCCTTTCCATTGAAGTACACCCCCAGCCCATATTTAGTTCTGATTTTGAGACAAGGTCTTGCTAAGTCACTATGTTGTCCAAGCTGGGCTCGAAATCGCAATCCTCCTGCCTCAGCTTCCCAGAGTGCTGGGATTACAGGCCACTAGGCCCACAGAACTGATTTTAAAACAGAATTGCAGCGGCAACTACACGAATGAGCTGGGGAGGGCAAGAGGATGGCATTGTAGAACTGCAGGTAATGGAGTCATTGGGAGATCGGATTCCAGAAGAAGGATCCACTGCTCGGTCTCAGGCTGCTCAGCAGGAAAGTGGGGCTAACTGGAAAGCGCTGCCCAGCGGGTGGTGCCTGCAGGAACTGTCAGCATTGGTTGCACTTACCGGTGGTGCTGACCAAGGGACCCAAATGTTATGGGTCACCCCGAAAGATGTCATGCTGCATGAGGAGTGTTGAGCCGAAGGCAGCTGACCATCAACAGATGTAGGAGGAGTTCTCCACTCACCCTGGAAGCAAGGTACACATTTCTCTTTGGGTCCCCGTCTCACATACCAGGAGAGGTCCTTATCGTCAGGGAAGGAGAGTTGGCACCCAATTGATAGGCAGGAGCAGACCCCACTAAACCCTTCGCCTTTTTTTTCTTTTTGAGACAGGTTCTTGCTCTGTAGCCCAGGCTGGTCCTGCACTCACTGTGGAGCCCAGGCTGGCTTTGAACTCATGGTAGTCTACTGTCTCAGCCTCCTGAGTGCTGGGATTACAGGTGTGCGCTACCACAGCCAGTTTATGTGATGCTGGGGAATCAAACTCAGGGCCTTGAGTTAGGCAAGCGCTTTAACCGCCGAGCTATTCCTCCAGCCCACCCTCCTCTTTCTTTAGTTCCTCCATATATCTCCTAATCACTCACCATAATTTATCTCTAGAAACCCAAATCTCCTTTTCCTTTCTTACAATGATATACAAGCCAAATCTGGTGGCATAGGCCTGTAATCTCAGCACTCTGGGAGACCGAGTCAGGAAGATCACAAGTTCAAGCCCAGCTGGGGAAACTTAGTGACTTAGTGAGACCCTGTCTCAAAACAAAACACAAAAAAGGGAGCTGAGGAGTGAAAACATACATAAGCCCTTGAATCCAACTGCTTCTTTGATTTCCTTTTTTTTTTTTTTTTTTTTTTTGATATGGTCTCACTCTGTGGTTTAGGTTGTTTCTGAACTCACTGTGCAGCCCAGACTAGCCTCAAACTCATGGCAATCTCCTGCTTCTGACTCCCAATTGCAAGCGTTACAAGCCTGTGCCACCATGCTCAAGTAATTTTTATGAGATGCTGGGGGATTGAATCCAGGGCCTTGCTAGGCCTGTGCTGTAACCATTTAGCTACTCCCCGGGTCCAGATTTCTACTTCTTTTCTATTTACGAGGCTGGCAAGTCACTACAGTGCCAGCCAAGTGAGCCACTGAGCGGCTGGGCAGGGAAGTGGGATAGTCCTGGCCTTGGAGAGGAGTGTGGGGCCGTTGTAGCCTGTGCACTTGTGCTGGGACTCCAGAAACCGGCCTAGCAGCAGGAATTCCTTGGGGAGGTGTGAGATGCTATCGGCTCAGTTTGCCAGCTCCGCGGAGAGCGAGTTTCAGAGGAAAAACCCGGAGTGTAAGTGAGGAAGAGCCGAGAGTCGGTGGAGATGGGCCACGTCCGTGTCCGCGGGCGGAAGTTTCCGCCAGGCCGAGGGCGGATGGAGGAATCCCAGGCGCTCTGTCAAAGACCGGAGGTGAAAGACGCAGGGAGAGTTCACAAGTTCAGGAACAGAAAAGAGGATTATCATCCCGGGTTCTGTGAACCAGAGCAAAGGCGACCTGACAGGCCGACGTGGCAGTGGCTGGAGTGTGGGTGTGTGTGGGAGGCCGATTCCCGGTGACCACCCATCCCCCGCAGGGCTGGGGACAGGTGTGTGTGTGTGTGTGTGTGTGTGTGTGTGTGTGTGTGGGCGGGGATGGCCAGGTGTGCACTGGCCTGAGCCGGACGCTCCTAAGCAAGGCCGTGAACAGGCGTCGCCAAGCACGTGCTCTGGGCAGACGCGTCTTTGCTTACCTGTTCCCGCATCTGGTGTGCTGGGCTGGGAGCCGTGTCCTGGTTGGTGCGCACGGGGCCAGCCCGAGACTCCCATTTCCAAGCGATGGGAGAGAAAGTGCTTCTACCTGGCGGCTCAGTAATTTTTGTTTTGTTAAAAACGTTTCCTTCTCGACCCGGGGCCAGGGGCGCAGGCCTGTAATCCCAGCCCTTGGGGAGCCCGAGGCAGGAGGATCCCAAGTTTGAGCCCAGCCTGAGCAACTTAGAGAGATTCAGTCTTAAATAAACAATAAAAAGGAGACGAAGATGTAGCTCCTGGAAAAGACCCTGGTTCAATTACTCCTGTCAAAACCAACCAACCAATCAACCCACCAACCAACCCACCATGGTTAGGTGAAAAAATTTGCACGCACACACATCATTTTTTCAGTACTGGATCAAACCCAGGACCTCCCTTGTGACAGGCAGGTGGGCGCTCTGCACTGAGCCCCACCGCAGCTCCGTTTAATATTTTAAGTGAAAGCACTCAGGTTGCAGAGGGAACCAGGAAAGGCAGGGAGGCAGCGAGACAGAGTAGCCCGGAAGGCTCCTCCCTTCCTGGAGGAGGAGACAGTCGGAGGTAGCACGTTGGCGACGGACGGGCCAATCAGAGAGCGAAACGACTGCTCCAAGGGCAGCAAGTCTACAGGAAAATACCGACAGCGCGCGAGGCCGAGGGACGCTCTGATAAATGCTGGGTGCGAGGGCACCAATGACAGCAAACACTCCTGAAGAGTAAGGCCCACGAAGGAGCGGCAGCGGGGTTCCCAGGAGAGCCGAGCAGACAGGATCCTCACCGGAGGGAGCCAGCGGACGGGGTGGTGAGAAGCTCGTGCGAAAAATGTTCAGTATTTATTTAGTGCTGCTGGAGATAACAGCCTAAAACCTTTCCGTGAGCTACATCCCCAGCCCCTTTTTTGATTTTTAATTTCAAGACAGGGTTTTACCAACTTGGGATCCTCCTGCCTCTGCTTCCTAGAGTGCCAGGATCATGGGCCTGTGCCACGGGACTGGTGTATTTTATTTAATTTGTTACTTTTGGTGGTACCAAGAATTGAACGCAGTGCCTTTGCACTGAGCTATGTCCCCAGACATTTCTTTTTATTGTTTATTTTGACATAGGGTCTTGTTAAATTGCCTAAAATGGGTTCGAATTTGTGACTGTCCTGCTTCAGCCTCCTAGATTGCTGTGATTATAGGTGTGCTCCACTATAGTGGGTTATGTAAATTTAGCATATCTAGAAATTTTAAGAATTTCCTTTCAAAGATGGTATAGGTTAAAAGGTTGAGATAATTATAGTTTGAAAGGTATGAAAAATATGTTTCTTGTTGAATTGTACTTATTATTTTTAAAAAGATGATTGGACTCAGGGCTTTGCACATGATAGGCAGTATCCTAGGTGTCTGTTGTTGCTTGCCAGTAGTGGAGGCTGAACCCAGCACCTTCGTGTGGAGCCACATACTCATTCCATATTTATTTTTGTACTTTGATACTGAGTCCCGCTAAGTTACTAAGTTGCCCCAGCTGAGCTCAAATTTGTAAACCTGCTGCCGCCTACAGGTGGAAATTTACAGGTGTGCAGCACCACACCTGCCTTGTCCTAGGGCTGTAATTTACTTTTGGAAACTTGAGATGAGAGCAAATATGGAATCAGATCTTAAAATATGTATATACATGTGTGTGTGTGTGTGTGTGTGTGTGTGTGTGTGTGTATTTGTACTTTCTCAGTCACTTTCTGTACACACACACACACACACACACACACACACACACACACTCGAGTCCACAGTCACATATTCTTTTTCTTAAACATTTGAAAATGTTGGGCTACTTCAGTGTGTATTTTCTACGAATAAAGACATTTGCCTACATCCCTGAAATCCATTAGCACACCTGCAAAAACCTAATAGTTCTGTAGTATTACATTCATCATGGTTACTTAAATATGAGCAGTGTCACAAATATTTCTTAGCTTTTTAAAAAATAAGACTCTGATTAAGTTTTACTCCCCCCCCCCCCCCCCCCC
>PVKB01008396.1:0-17219 GCA_004027205.1 Ctenodactylus gundi | reverse complement strand
CAGAGGAACTCTGAAATTGCCCATAAAGACACGTGTGTAGGTTTAAATTTTGAGAGGCAGAAAAAAATTCCCACTTGACTGGTTGGGTCCCTCTCAGGACGTTTGCCAAGCTTTGAACCCCACCAGCCATTCCCCCAACTTGCCTCTCAGAAAGGTGAGGAGGGACTTCATGCCTGAGAGGGAGCAATGATGTTTCCACTCTCCCAGGATGGAGGAACATTGGACTCTGGGCTGGAAAGCAAGGCCTCTGTCTTTCGTATTCCAAAGACAAGTTGGTACCACCAGCTGGCAGGGTGTTGGGATGTTCTAGGGAATGGCCAGGTCCTCTGCTGGCCCAGCACAGGATTTGGTCAGCTATTCGCTGTGGTGGGTAAAAAAGCAGAGGCTGAGGTAGAAAAGATGGGATCTGCATTGGGGTCTGCCATTCCAGGTTCTCATTGTCGTTGCAGGGAGCCTCTCCCAGGACAGACAGAGACAAAGAAAATTCCCAGGTTTCTGTAGCAGCTTCCTTTTTTCATAGAGCTTAGAAAAGTACTTGGGAACATTTCATAGCTCATCAGCATTTGGTATATAAACCTTAGCTTTTTAAATTTTCATTTAAAACTTAATTTTTCAAATAGAGCCAGGATTTCATTTGTTTTGAGAGGTCACTGTCACAGAGCCAGAGCCACATGGGATGGGCAGAGGCAAGGTGGGGTCATGGATGGGCAGAGAAGGACAGTGCTCAGTATTTGACATATCTATCACTGCCCCCAGAGTCCTGAGGTTTGGCCTGCCCAGTTTCTGCATGTTTTTACTAGTCCCCAATTGGTAGGAGAGAAACACCCAGGAACAGAGCAAAAGAGGTGTTTTTCTCTCCTTCCTAGCTGCACCTTGCTGCGACAGATGTGTCATAGTACACAGAGACCGATCTACCAGGATGGAGCTGTGTGCAGAATTCACACTCACCTTTTCCTGGCTGTGGTTGTTGCTCAGCAGTCTTACTAAGCACTGATTATGTGCTTTCAGTGAGAACAAGCCCAGGCCTGCCTCAGTTTATATGCAAACCTTGGAAGTCAGTCATGTCTCAGCAGCCATACTGCCTTGTTGCCTTAAATTGAGGAGAATACCCCCTAAGAATTAAATTGCTGAGAGTCATAACCTGTTTTTCAGAACTACTCCAGCTGAATGAGCCACACCCTTTCACCCTGCTGTCACCCTGATCCCCTGCATAAAATTCAAGCTAACTTCACAGAGCTGGCTTAGGCCTTTGAAGAAGCCTTTGCTAAAAGAAGCCAGAACAGCGTTTTCCAAGTCTGGTCCCAACTCAGGGGCCCCATGGAGGGACTGCCCTATTAGGGGTTCAGGATGGATACTCTCCCTGGCCTAGCCCTTCATTTGTACTCTTGTTCCTCACAGGTGTGATGAGTACATCACACAGCTGGATGAGATGCAGCGGCAGCTGGCAGCTGCTGAGGATGAGAAGAAGACCCTTAACTCCCTGCTGCGCATGGCCATCCAGCAGAAGCTGGCACTGACTCAGCGACTGGAGCTGCTCGAGCTAGACCATGAACAGACCCGGCGGGGCCGTACGAAGGCTGCCCCTAAAGCCAAGTCAGCCACCCCGAGCGTAAGTCATACCTGTGCCTGTGCCAGTGACAGGGCCGAGAGCACTGGGCTCACCAACCAGGTGTTCTGCAATGAGAAGCACAGCATTTACTGTGATTAGGGCTATGGGGCGCTGCACGCTGCAGCTAACGTCTGCTTCACTTCAACTAACCCAGCAGCAGCAGGGCAGCGGTGCTAGGCCAGTCTTAACGTGACTAATGCACAACGGGCAGGATTCTAGCCAAGTGGTGGTGTGGGGCATGTCTGTCACCAGGATGCTCGTGTGAGCTTTGGGTTGCTTCCTCTTCCACAGTCCTCTCAGGACCACTTATGTTGGCTGCTGTCTTGGAAGGTCAGGTATGGCAATGGAGCTGTATACCCTTGTGAAAGACAGACGTGCAAAAGTATCTTCCGGGGTCCCTGGCACTGTCAGGAAAACCCAAGGGAATGAATCCTGGTCCCACTCCCTCAGCACCCACAGAAGGACAAAACCTGAGTTGAAACTTGCATGTTCCTCGCATGTGTGTAATGTCAGCTCCTAAAAGCAGTTTTAGAAGGTTCCAGTGTTCCATAGAGGATATCGCTATGGTTGGCATAGTTGTATGGAAAGAGTTATGTTTCAGTTTGTGGAGGATATCACTGCAAATCACATTCAGGACAGAAGTGTAGGATATCATCCCCAAGCCCAGGTCCTGCACTCCTGTGTTCTGCAGATAAGATGCAAACTCCTAGGGCACAGCTGACCATAGCCCAGGAGAGAGGAGCTCCACAGGCCTAGTGTCTCTTTTCTGAGATCTGCACGCTGGATGCTGGCCTAAAAGGTGACAGATTGGTAGGATTCCTGGCCTAGGTTTTTCTTTTTTGATGAGAAAAGTGTTCCAAGTGCCTGTGGCCAGACCTTGGTCCTCAGTGAGAAGCCCGTCCTTTTGTACTTGGATAACCTGGCCGCCCATTTTCAGGCTGTCCTCCCAGAGGGTTTTAAACATGAAGCTTTAATAACCCCAGCCTGAAGTCTGAGTGGCTAGTGGCCAGCAGGCTGAGTGGACAGAGCCCAGCCCATGCTGGAGGGTGTGGCCTGAGCCCACAGCTGGTTCCCAGAGCTAGCAGGTAGGTTATATGGTTCTGTTTAGTGCAGTTTCAGTGGCAACAGAAGGGAAGTTAGCCAAGGGCTCTCTTATTTCCCAGAGGCTTTGTCCATGCCATGGCTGTGGCGTCAAGCATCCAAGTTCACACGTTCTGAAGCAGAACCCTCTCAGTATTCTCTTCGAGTCCTCAGGGGCACCTGGGGCTGCCTTCTCCTCGTTAGCTGCCTGTCTGCCTTCTCCCACTCTTGCCAATGGTGCCAAGGATGTTTTGTTCTCCAGGCAGACTCCAGGCACCACACAGTGTAGAACAGTAGGGGTACAGGACAGGCCATATGTGTTCCCTGCATATCCACCCTGGGACTGGCTGCCTGCATGCCTGCCCACCTTCTGCCTTGTCCTCTCCTTACCAGGCCAGCGCACAGCTTCTCTTGAGCTAAGGGGCTTGGTGGGCACTCTGAACCAGTGGCCCTCTTGCACATGCAGGTCACCTTTGCCAACTAACACTCCCAGCGCAATGAAAGCTTTAGTTGTCAAGAGAACAGGAAGTGACAGGTGGCCAGTTTCTAATGCTGTCTTGTTTTCTCCCGTTTTCAGCTGTAGAATAGCTGCTGGGAGGATGCAGCCACTCGGCCCTGTCACCCTGCAGTTCCCCCCTCCCTTCCTTTCTGTGGCCCATGCAGAGGAAGGAAGGGTAACCTAAAAGTTCACTTAGAAATGTTTTGGACATGCCACTCCAATTCTTTTTAAACTAGCATTCCCCAAGTTTTTAATGGGAGGAAAAAAGCTTTAATCTTGAGATTGCTGCGAGCTGCTGCCTGGAAAGCCTCTGTAGGGCCGAAGAACCTGCTTCCACAGCCACCACCAGGCTCGCTAAGAGCCTGCTGGATCGCCCACCATGGGGGTCTCCCTGTTACACATGTTCCTTTTTTATCCGATCAACCTGTGCACTTTTGATATTTTGATATTATATTTGCTTCCTTAATTCCTCGCATAGAGATGGTCTCAGATGCCGTGGTCGTGTTCGTGGTCCTGTAGCTGTCCGTCTTAGCTCTGATGTGTTGATCTGGTGTCAGCACGAGGCAGAGCTGTTTGCTCTGTATAGTGTGTAGCTCTAGACTGGAGGTGAGGCTTGGGTCCAGCGAGGAGCTTATCTAAGCATATCCACGCTGTGGCTTGGTAGCCTTTTAGGTTATACGGCATTATGGTTCATGTTTGAAATTACAGATTTTAAATACCATATTCATTAAGAAATCCAGGGTATTCCAATTCTGGGGTTTTTCATATTGTATTATTATTATTCTTAGGAATAGTTCAATGTAACAAGAAGAAAACTTGACCTTTGCTCTGGTTAAAATAGTAACAGGCACTTGAAAAAAAAGATAAATTATTGAATGAGTAGTATTATCTACAAATTCCAGAATTTTCTGGGTTTTAGGACATTGTGAAGCATGACTGATTAACAGAATTTTATACAACTGTACCAGTGAAATTCCAAATTGGAATTGTTTTGTTACTCTGGTTGTTGTGCCAAATTATGGTACACTTAGAAAATTCTACAGTTGTCGATTTTAGGGTGTTCTATTTCAACACCTTTTTGTTAGTAATCATTGCCAGTAGTGCCTTCATCAGTTAAGGGAGGTGTCCCAGCAAAGTAAGTTCTAAAATGGGCAGTGAAGAGCTAGTTGGAAATGCTGAAGGCCGGTATGGACCAACAGGTAGGAGAGGTGCTCACTTACCTCATACCTGTACCTGGGCATCTTCATTGAGGGAAAGAAAACAGTGATTGTGCAAAATTCTGTTAGTCAGTGATTCTTTACTTGCAAATTCAGGGGCTTAGAAAACAAACACAATACCTTGAGTGTGCTTTGGGAACCAAATGGACTTATTGGAACAAGCTAAGCAAGCTGTATGAACACCACGTTTGTGAAGAGAACACCACGTTTGTGAAGAGCCAAGGGCGTCAAGCCGGCACAGTCGGCATGTGAGTGAGGGACTAGGGTTAGCCATAGTATTCTTTGCAAATGTGAAGACAACCTTATATCTTCTCTTGCTTGGTGTAACTAATCACTGTTAATTTCAGGAAACAGAACTCATTAATGGTTCTTAGCAAACCAGGTCTGTATCCTGTTCTGTTTGCTGAGTCAGGTTCACGGGTATGGTCAAATTGGTACTAGTGGAAGAAAAAAAAACCTGTCCTCTGTCTTCCAAAAAAAGGGGACAAATTATAATAATAGAAATTGCGAGAATTGAAGAATTCTGTTTCCTGGAATGAGCATTTCTTATTCCTAGTTGTTGGGACTCCTGTTTTTACCTTCTGTTACAGTGTTGTTTCATAAAAAAAATATTGTTACATTTGAGATAACTTCATCTGTATGGGGTATTTATTTGCAATGATGTCTAAGTACTGTATTTTTTTTTCTGTGCATTATCTTAGTGTCAGAATGTTGGTCTTTATTTTAAAAATCATATGCATGTTCTCCTGCCAAGGAACCTTTACACAGACCCAAACAAAAAATTAATAATAAGCAAATGCCTTCAATTTCTGAGAAAATGAGGCAAAACAAAATGGAATAGGAAGAAGAAATTAATTGAAACTATTGGGACACAAACATGTTGCATACATTGCGTCTGCAAGGCCAGCGTACATAGGAACAGCGGGCCTGGGTAAAGAGTCACATTGGTAGGACCAGTAAATAAAAAAGTAATAAAAAGACAAAGCACATGGCTTGTTCTCTATGGTTGCTTTGACCCCTCCTATTGGTGGTTGTGGTTACAGCAGTGCACAATGAGTCAGGTACCTCACAAACCCAAGTGTGTTGGGTCCCTCTGGTGGTGGGAGTTGGAAGCAACCTGGACTCCATCTTGTGGAGTGTTGGGAGAAAATGGGTAGAGCGCATCCCTGGGATCTCACACAGCAGCAGGCCAAAGTGTCTGTTAAAGATCTGGTCAGTACACATTGTATTTACATGGATTAAAACCGTGTGTACCATCCTGACTGAAGCAGCCTTTTGGATAATGTATAATCCTGTGCTGGCCAAAATCTTGCTTTCTGAAACTAGAAATGAATAGATTGAGATCACAAGTGTTACCTATTTGTAAACAAACAAAACTGCATCTAACTATAGGAATGACAGCCTGAGGCCCTCTGGGGACATGTCCGTCGGGGTCTTGCTCCAGGTCCCCTCCCTGTGCTGAGGCTCTTGCCCTTCTGGAGCCCACTTCCTCTGACAATCCCATCTTCTTTGTAGCAGCAGACATGACGTGTTTTCATTTGGAGCTGTTCTTCCTGGTTAAATGAAGAAGCTGTTGTACCAGGGACACCAGGACGAGGTTGAAGAGAGAGCCTGTAACTGATCTAGAGGGAGCCCCTTAGGAGGGTGATGTGAGGCTTAAGGCCTGTGAGGCCATCCTATTCCCTGTGAGTGTAGGGCCTGCTGCAGCCTGGCTTACTTCTGTTTTCTAGTGAGTTTGATTCACACCGGCATCCAGATGATGAACCTGTGCCCTTCGTAGTCTGGGTCCTTGAGGGGCTAGGGACATTGCTCAGCGATAAAAGCTCTTGCTTAGCAAACACAGGACCCTGGGTTTTATTCCCTAGCACTACGTAAGCTGAGTGTGATGGCATACACCTTTAGTCCCAGCACTTGGGAGGCCGAGGCATGGAGATTACTGTGTGTTTAAGACCAACATAGTGAGTTTAGACCCAGCCTGGACTGCAGAGAAAGACCCTGTCACAAACAAACAAACAAACAAACAAACATATTTTGGGTCCTCAAATATCCATGTCTTCTGCAGAAAGGGTCAGTCCATGCTGAAAAGCCTCCTACATGACCTTTCCCTTTGAGAAGAGGTAGTCTCCATTCCCTCATATCTTCTGTCTTCCTGTAGCAGTTCCATCTCAACTCTGGCAGGTTACTAGGACTGAAAACAATGGCTGGGTTTGGTAGGAGGACTACTGGATGAATTACCAGTATTTCATAGGTGGCTGATTTTAGCTGAATTATTGCTTCTCTCTTACTTGCAGTTTCTTCCTGTGGAGGTTGAAGAAGGCAGTAGTTCCTCTCAGAAGTCACTTAAGCTTAGTTAAGCCTTTGTTTTCTGGCATGCATCAGGTGTTAAAGGTTGGTAATGTGGCAGACGTCATCATCGGTAAGGCCTTAGGCCCCAGTGCATGGAGCTGGACCATTGTTCTTGAGGGAATATCTTAGCTGCCTTTTCATCAGGGTGACAAAATATCCAGCATGCACAAATTGGGAGGGGGGTATTTTAGCCCACAGTTTAGAAGGTCAGAGGCCATTCATAGACAGCCAGCAACAGTGGAAGAACGTGGTGGAGCTGGTGGAGGGAACTCCTCATGGCATTGCAAGCAGGAAGCTAAGTCTTAAAAGGAGGGGAGGAAATAGCATGTATTCTTCCAAGTCCTGGCCCATGATGTACCCCTTCTGGGTAATGCCTCAGTGTTCTGCCCCTTCCAGGTTTAACATGCTAATCCACCACATACTTGTAAGCTATTATGCACGCCCATAATCCACCCCACCATACCGTCTCCTAACAGTACATGGTTCCATAGATAATCCATCACATGCAAGGACATGATACCTTTGGGGGGGGACATTCCAGACCCAAAGCACAGTAGAGAGTATTATTTTAAGTCAGCTTCTTATTAAAGTGTAATTTGTGGGGCTGGAGGAATAGCTAAGTGGTTAGAGCACTTGCCTAGTAAGCTCAAGGCTCCAAGATGGATTCCCCAGCACCACATAAAGCTGGGGTGGTGGTGTACACCTGCAATCTCAGCACTTAGGAGGCTAAGGCAGGAGGATTGCTGTGAGTTTGAGGCCACCCTGGGTTCCATAGTGTGTTCAGGACCAGCCTGGACTACAGACCGAGACCTTGTCTCAAAAAAAAAAAAAAAGAAGAAGAAGAAGAAGAAGAAGAAGAAGAAGAAGAAGAAGAAGAAGAAGAAGGAAAAGAGAAGAAAGTAATTTGCACCTAGGGAAGTGTACACATTCTATCATTGTACAAGCCAGATTTGCACATACAAACAGGGCTGTGTAAGTTAAGCCCTGAAGGCTGCTAATTCTCCAGGAGTACTTGAGGTGTGTTGAATTTCATCACACACATAAACAGACCTGGTAAGACACCGGGCTCCCTCAGGGCCACAGAAGCTTTCAGAATATATTTATTTGTGACACTCATCTTTTAGCCATGTCCACACAGTGTAATCAGAAAGGATTCTGTATTCTTTGTCAAAATTTCTTATGCACATGTTCTTGTCATTTGTCTGAGCCTGCCCAGACCCTGGGAGGAAGGAGTGTCCACATATGGAGCTGCTTCTCCTAGAAAGCAGGAAGAGACAGTGCTTCAGTGCCTGTCTAAAAAAAGGTCACCTTTACGTCACGTAAGAGCCCTGTGACTGGACCCTTCTGAGAAGAAAGAACAATAAAAGTTAAGTATTCCACCGGCTTCTCTCAGCAATCCTTTGTTCATCTTGCTTTCAAAAAATAATCAAGTTTTCCAAGTGACATCAGGTGGACAAGAGGCGGCAGCACTCACAAGTGACACCCAGAAGATGGAAAATACGTATCAGGATCCACAGGTGCTTGGAAGTAAGTTGCAGGGGGAGGAATGGGGTTTGGGGTCCAGAAACTCAAGTGTGAATTGCAGGAGAAAGCTACCAGATGAATTCTAGTATCAGGGTTGTTTAGAAAAGGAAACAAGGCCACGTCTCAATTCTGGCACTGTTTACAGTCTAGATTTTGTATACACACTGTTTTAGGAGAAACGAGAGAAGAAGCTGAGTGCAGCAATGGCTTATTGACACCCAGCCTAGCAACTACAGCCCAGTGCCCACCCATCCTAACTTCCCACTCTGAAATGGAGTGCAGCAAGTGAGATACTTGCAAGAGGAGGCTTCTTCGAAGAGCGAGCATGAAGGAAGACTCAAGCCAGATAATCACTCAGGGTAGTAACTGAGTTATGACCCCTGGAAAACTTGAGGGACAAAAGGGAACAAGAGAATAGGTCCTGGTTAGAGACCTGAAACCAGACATTGAGAGATCTGTGGGGCAGTGAACTGCAGGGGCATGCAATGGCTATGACAGGTGTGGTCAGGAGTACAGAAAAGACTGGAGCAGTGCCAGACTAGGCAGTCTCCCACAGGCCCCTCCCAAGTGCTGCCCCTGGAGCTGGGAGCCATGTGGGATTCCTCCCAGCACTCACCAAAAGCTGCTGAGCTTTGCGTCCAAGTGAGCTCCCCCTCACTGAACCCCAAACATAATGGAATTCCAAACAGAAAGGCCCTCTTCCACTGAGCCCTGAATGGCACTGTATTTACAAGCTAGTTAGAGACTGTGAGGCACCCACCAGGAGTGTGGTATGGGAAGAAAGGCAGAGGGGAGTGGAGCAGTGAAGAAGGTACCGCACAGCATGCTCATCCAGAGAGGCAGAGAGATGTAAACAGTGCAGGTAGTAGTATTATGGGAGGGGACAGAGATCAAGAAAGCCCCTTTAAAGATCAATGAAAGACTTGAGATCTTGACCAATCCTGCCCGTGCCCTCCACTGTCTGCCACAGTTTAGGGTATCAGATGTAAGACAGGCAAAAACTGGCTAGTCATGTGCACAGGAGCATGTCTGCAACCTAGCAGAGCTCTGCCTGCAGAGAATGAGCAAAGTATCATCCTTCTGGACCTTCCAGATCCTTTCTTAACTCATTGATAGGCAAGACTACAAGTCGTTGGAGAGGAACAAGCCCAAGTACATTCAGCCTGCTAGTCATAATCACAGAGGCCTGGAGCTCAACCTCCTGCGGGTGCTGTAAGATGGTCTCACCATTTTTGAACTAAGGAGAAAGAACACACTGTTCAGATTTTGAGAAGTATAAATAAGGCAGAGAGGACTCTACTTTCATATTTTTTGCATGTGTATGGAGGCTTTTATTTTTCCTTCCATTTTCATCTGTCCTCTTTTTTCATGTGTGTGGTGTCACTGTGTGAAATTGAGAATTAAGAATTAATTAGTGTTTTGGTTTAGATAGTATCTTTTGTGGTCATGACAGGTTAGCCCTCACCAAGAATTGTGTATGGAGGATTCAAACAAAAGCTTCGTATTAGCATATTAATTGGTTTCAACCTTATAGCTTCCTTTCAGTTATTCTTCCTTCACTTTTCTGTTTTCTGTCACCCCTGCAAATCATCTCTTAGACCCCGATTCCTCCTCCATTTTAGATACAAAATTAATATCACTGGAATCCCTTTATCTTTGATACACTATTAACCCTTTTTTCTTCTTTCTGAACTATTTTCATTTTTCTCTCCTTACCTTATTCTCTACATGCCAGCATATTCATTGTCTGTACCATTTCGTTGTTTTCCTGAGTGTCATAGTTACTTTTTTGTCTCTAAGACAGAATATCCACATCTTAAAAGAGGGAGTTTGTTTTGGTTTATAGTTCTTTAAAGATTCTGTCCATAGTTGGCTATCTCCAAGGCAGAAAGGGCATGGTGAAAGGTCCTCTTATGGAGGTACAGCACCTAATTCCATGGTGGTCAGAAACAGAGAGAGAACGGTAGAGCCAAGGCAAGAATATACTCTTTGAGGTTGTCTCCACAGTGAGGCACCTAACAGCATGCCCAACTACTGAACTCACCAAAGGATGAATATCTTGATGATTGCCCCATGGTCCAATCACCTTCTAAACACATGAGGCTTTTAGGGGACATTTTACATGTAAACCATAAAGCTGGGCTACTGAAAAACTGAAATTGTTAAAACAAGTTTTAAATTAGATGCTTGGTATGCTGACAGGTAGTTGTTTCTCCTTCTCCTTGCAACAGTGTCTGCTTGTCCTATCACGTTGATTAGGTTGAATGGGTACATGAACGTCGAAACATAAGCAGATCAGGTCACATACAGAAACTAATGAGATCTCCACAGTAGCAACTGTTTTCTTTCCTAACTGATTTGTAAACACAAAAACAGTAGAAATGTGAGAAAGTGGGGCAGGGCCTTCAAAAACTCTCAACTCCCAAAAGCTGATCTCATAGGCATCAGTGGAGGAAGTTTCAGGCAAAGAACTCAAAAAAGTGGCAAAAATGTTTGATGAGATGGAAGAAGCAAATAAGCCAAATACATAATGTGTTCAGTGAACTCAAACAGGATGTAAGTAGGTTAATTAAATATTCAGTGAGCTTAAGGAAGACATGTTGATTGAATTAAAGAAGACTATACAAGAAATAAATGACCACTTCAGTGTGAAGAATTACAGATCAAGCAGAAGTCCTGCATATGAAGAATTCAGTTGGCACTGGTGGGCAGCAAGGACCAGCCCAAAGGGAGACTGTTAGGACTTAAGAAAAGGTTGATACAGTAGGTCATGTACTTAGTGATACCCTAAAGAACAAGACACCATGAAAGCCGAACCCATTAGCTGCTAGATGAGTCAAAAAAATTACAGGGGCTAAGAAAAGATTAGATGCTGATTCAAAAGGTATTAAAATTTTTATTCACTGAAATTACAACAAAAATTTTCTAAATCTAGGGAAATAATTCAGTAATCAAACAAATGAGGCATATTGAACCACAGATAGCCACAACCTGAATGAAACATCTCTGTAACATCTCATAATCAAAATCCCAAAAATTCAGCACAGAGAAAAGGCTGTTAGAGAAAAACATCAAGTTATGTATAAAGGCAAGCCTATCAACAGCAGATTTCTCAACACAATCCTTAAAGGCCAGAAGAGTTTAGAGCAAAGTTTTTCAAGCCCTAAAAAGCATTGGCAGCCCAGATTACTATATGCTGCAGAATTACCCTTTAAAATTGAGGGAATCTAAAGAAATTCATGACCACCAAACCAGAATGACAGTAAGGTCTTGAGGGAATCCTAGATGTAGAATGCAAAGCCAGCATCACCAAAGAACCGCTATCCCCTCCAAAAAATCTAACTGGGCGAATAGTTAACAAAAGGGAAAAGTAAAAATAATGAATTACTACAAAAATAATGCAGTGACAGGATTGAGGAAATACTTTTCAATAACAACATTTAACATAAATGGTCTTAATTTCTCTCTCAAAATGCATAGACTGACATTGTATCAGAAAAACAAATGAATCCCAACTGTGTGTTGCCTACAAGAGATAATTCAACAGGAAGATGTAGTAATTATATATGCACCAAATGTAGGCACACCCAATTTCATAAAACAAAATCTAGGCATACAGGGACAGACACATCCCAGTACAATCATAGCAGGAAACTTCAGTACCCTTGCCCCATGCAGACAGGTCAGCTAGACCGAAAACAAACCCAGCAAAACAATTGAACCATACCGTCCAACAAAATGGACTCTGTAGTTATCTAGAGTGTTTTTTTCTGATAACAAAAATACATATTTATTTCACTAGCACACAAAACTTTCTCCAAAATAAACTATGTCTTAGTGTATAAAGCATGCTTAAGTAAATACAAAAGAATCTCTTATGTATTACAGCAAAATAGAAATAAGCAAAAGAAACCAGGGAAACTACTTAAGACACTGGAGATTAAATAATACAGTTTTTTCTTTTCTTTCCTTTTCTTTTTTGAGATGGTTTCACTCTGCAGTTCAGGCTGGTCCTGAACTCACTGTGTAACCAAGGCTGGCCTTGAACACACAGCGATCTCCTGCTTCAGCCTCCCAAGTGTTGGGATAAGAGGCATGTGCCACCATTCCCAGTTTATGTGGTGCTGGGGAATCGAACCCAGGGCCTTGAGCTTGCTAGGCAAGCATTTAACTGCTGAACTCTTCCTCCAGGCCCAAATAATACATTCTTTACTTATCATAGTGTCACCGAAGAATTCAGGGAAGAAATGAAAAAGTTCCTAGAATCATATGACAAGGGCAGTACAACATGTACAAACTGTGGGACGCAAAGCAGTTCTAGGGAGAAAGTTTATATCTGTGAATGCTTACATTAGAAAAATAGAGCCATCTTAAATAACCTAATGATTCAGCTCAGGGTTCTAGAAAAACAAGTCTGAATCTTAAATTTGTAGAAAGAAAAATTATAGTGTGGTAATTAGGGAAATTGAGACTTTAAAAGATGCAAAGGATCAATGAATCAGAGTTGTTTCTTCAAAAGGATGATAAACCCTTAGCCAAACTAACCAAAAGAAGGAAAAAAAAGACTTTTTTCTTAACATTATATTCATATCACATCCCTTTCCCCTTCCCAGCCCCTCAACCCATCCCTTGCCCTCTTTCCCTTTCCACAATCTGTCTTCCTACTTCCATCTCTCCTTTTTATGTTTTGGTTTTTTCATACTAGAGAAACCATACAATATTTAACCTTCTGAGTCAGATTCATTTCACTAAGCATAGTGGTCTCAAGGTGCATCCATTTTCCTACATAATGACTCAAATTTGAAGAGAAGACTGTATATCAGTGCAATTTGAAATGAAAAAAAAAGTGAAATCTTAACAGATAACACCAAAATCTAGAGAATTGCAAGAAGCTACTCAGAAAGAACTGGGGGCGGTGTGTGTGTGTGTGTGTGTGTGTGTGTGTGTGTGTGTGTGTGTGTGTGATGTAAGTCAGTGGTTAAAGTGCTTGCCTAGGAGGTACAAGGTCCTGGGTTCAGTTCCCAAGCACTGTGTAAAACTTAGCTGGGCGTGGTGGTGCATACCTGTAATCTCAGCACTCTGGATGCTGAGGCAGGAGGATTGCTCTGAGGTCGAGGCCAGCCTGGGATATGTATGTGTATTACCAAAACTGAACCAGGAATAGGTAAAAACTCTGAATAGGCCAATAACAGGTGATTTAAAATGGAGACAGTAATGAAAAACTCTACCAACTAAGAAAAACTCAGAACCCAATGGATTCACCACTGATTTTTACCAGAATTTTGGGGAAGAACTACACCAGTATTACTCAGACTATTACATGAAGGTGAAAGAACATTGCCAAATACATTTGTTGAAGCTAGCATTACTCAGGTACCAAAACTGGTTGAGTACTCAAAAACAACAAAAACTAGTTTCCATAATGAACATAAATGTAAAACCCTTAACAAGATACTTCCAAACAGATTGCAACAAATAGTTAAAAATAGCATACATGATCAAATCTGCTTGCATCCAGGGATGTAAGGATGGTTCACCATATTTAATTCAGTAAATACAATACATTATATAAACAGAAATCACGTGATTCTGTCAATAGATGCAAAAAAGTGTTGTTTTGTTTGTGGTACTGGGGATTGTGCTTAGGGGTTTCCTACTGAGCTATATCCCATCCCATGTTTGTCTTTGGTCTTGAGACAAGATCTCATTGCCCAAGCTGAACTCAGAAGTTTTAATCCTCTTAACTTAGTCTTCCATGTACTGGGATTACAAACCTGTACCACTGTGTTCAGCCAGCCAGAAAAAACCTTTAATAAAATCCAATATTCATTCATAATAATTATTAGTTTGACTCTGAAATGTTTCCCAAAAGCCTCGTACATATGGAAGGTGATTGGATTATATGGGTTAATTGGATTAGCATATTCAGCCATTGATGATTTCATGTGCTGTTAAGAGATGCCTTGTCAAAAAGGATAGATTACTAGGGCTTGCTATAGGGGGAGATATATTCTTGCTCCCATCTTCTTCTGGTTGCTCTCTGCTTCCTATGTGATGAACAACTTTTCTACAGCTAGGCCTTCTGCCATGCCTCTGCCATTGCCAGCTAACCATGTATGGACTGAGACATCTATAACTGGACCTAAAATAAACCTCTTATTTAAGTTATGGGTATTGTGTCCAAGTAATGAGAAAGTGACTAAGACAATTTTTCTTAAAAGGACAAAAATAGGTACAGTTATAGAAAGACCTTTTTCTGAAACTGCTAAGAGCCACTCAGTGACAACATGATGCATACTAAGTGGGGGGGGGGGGGTGGGATGGAAAGCATTCCCTCGAAGTCAAGAACAAGACAAGGATGTCTACTTTTACTACTCCTGTTCAGCATGACACATTTAATCAGGCAAGAGAAAGAAAAGGGATATAAATAGAAAAGAGAGAAATTAGACTATCCTATTACTTGCTGACGACATGATCCTTTGCAACCCCCAAATTCCACCAAAAGACTCTTAGATAAAATAAATTCAGCAAAATGGCAGGATACAAAACCAATACACAGAACTCAGTAGCATTCTTATACACCAACAGTGCATCTGTGCACTAAGAAATCAGGAGGAAGAGATAACAGGAAATTCTAGTCACAACAGCTTCAAGAAAATACTTAGAAATTAACCTACCTCAGAAAGTGAAAAATTTCTAACAAAGACTAAAGTACTTTGAAGAATGAGATTGAAAGGGACATTAGAAGATGGAAGGCCATAGCCTGTTCCTGGATAAGTGGAACCAATATTGTCAAGATGGTCATGCTAATAGAACATATATAGATTCAATACAGTTCCAATCAAAATGCCAACAATATTGTTCACAGAACTAGAAAAAAAATCCTAAAATTTATATAAAATCAAAAGAGATCCAGAATAGCCAAAGGAATGTTAAGCAAGAATGCAAAGCTGGGGGTGTTACAGTTTTGTTTTCCAAGGAATACTACAAAGCTACATCAATCAAAACAGCAATAGCATAATACTGGCACAAAAAATATATGCGTTGAGATGACCTCAGTAAAGACCTCTTTTCAACAGTGGGATTTTGTGTAAAACACACACACACACACACACACACACACACACACACACACACACACACGTTGACCCATGGAATGTAATAGAGGATACATAAAAAAACCCATGCTGACCTTTGACAAAGGGACCAAAAACAGACTGAAAAAAAAGCCATGTTAACAAATGACATTGGCAAAACTGGTTATCTATGTGCAGAATGATGAATCTAGACCGTTTGCCAAAATCAAATCAATGACCTAAATATAAAAATTGAAACACTGAGTGTGCTGCAAGATAAAATTGATAAAACTTGAAGACAGTCATTAGACGAGGACTAGCTGAGCAAAATCACAATTACACAAAAAATGAAACCAGGAACCAATAAATGAGATTATATAGAATTAAAAAGTCTGTGCAGCAAGGGAAACAACAAAGAGAAGAGACCATCTACAGAATGGGAAAAAAGTTTTACCAGCTACCTCTTGGACAGAATAGGATATATAAAGAACTTTAAAAAAAATTCCTCCAAAATAAAAGACAAAATCAGAAAGTGAACAGTTGAAATGAAGAGCATTCTCAAAAGTACAAATGGGCCATAAGTGCATAAAAAATATTAAGTATCTTTGGCTGCTTGGAAAATACAAATCAAAACACTTATATTCCATCATACTCCTAAAAATGACTGTTATCAAAGACTCCAAAACTAGTAAGTGCAGGTGACATGCCAAAAAAAGAACCCTCTGATATTGTTGGTGGGAATGTAAACTAGCACAACCATTATGGAAATCATTACGGGGATTCTTCAAAAAAGT
Source organism: Ctenodactylus gundi (assembly GCA_004027205.1). Lineage (NCBI taxonomy): Eukaryota > Metazoa > Chordata > Mammalia > Rodentia > Ctenodactylidae > Ctenodactylus > Ctenodactylus gundi. Next base: position 1,074 of record PVKB01008396.1, on the reverse strand, counting down.
AAAAATAGAAACTCCATTTGGCCAAGCTATACCTCTTCTATCTTCCCAGAGAGTCTTATGACAGTGATAATATACCCTTGTTTATAGCAGTGCAGCTTGCAATAGCTGAATTATGGAAGTGGGCTGTGTGGCCATCAAGAGGAAAATGGACAGAAAATCTGAGATACACACGTGTCAGAGTGCCAGTCATCCAAAAAGAAGGAGAAATTGAGTCATTTTTAGGAAAGTCGATAGATCTTAAGACAGGAATCACAAGTACATAATAATAATAATAAACAGTTGTTTTTCTTGAGTTTTTTATGAAGTCTTTTTTTCATGAATGGAAAACAATAACCAACATCTACAACTTAAGGAAGGAAACATTTATTTTAGTTTGTAGTTTCAGGTCTCATTCCATTTTTGGGTGTCTGGCAATGGTGGAAGCACTGTGCAGAAGCCTAACACAGGAAAAGCTGGTCACAGCATGGAAGATAGGAAGCCAAGTGAGCGAGAAGGTTGGACCTTCATATATTCTTCCAGGTCAGATCCTAGTGAACTGCCCCTTCTCCTCACTGTGTGCCATGTTTGCCACCAGGTAATTGCGCCACCTGCAGCCCACTTCCTCTTTTACACCCCTCCCTCCTCTTGCCGCCGTCACGTGTCACTCTCATCCCCTATAGCCTCCTGCCTGAGGCCTGTGCTTTGCTGGGTCCTGACCTGTGTCCAGTACCACCAGCGGCCAGTGCAGCTCAAGGTTTGGGAAGCAAGGTTCCTGGCATGGGGCCTCAAATTGGTGACAAGGCAGAGTGAGAGGGTAACAGGGCCTGTATAACACCAGCATCCCTGACTTTGCCCAAGACAGAACAGGTGCATCCACACCTGGTAGGATCTGCACGTACTAACATTTGGCCAGTGAGTGCACTCTTTCTTCGAGTTTCTGTTTGGCCTGGCATGTCCCATCTGTCTCACTTTGCATATAAGGAGGCCCAGAGGCCGAAGGAGCTGAGAAGACAGCTTTGGGAGTGGGGCCAGTGGCTATAAAGGCAGGTAACATCCCAGGGGTGACAGAGGAACTCTGAAATTGCCCATAAAGAC
>PVKB01008395.1:0-17222 GCA_004027205.1 Ctenodactylus gundi | reverse complement strand
AAATACAAGTTAGAATCCTCTCATGGAGAAAAGGATGTGATGTGTATGTATATATGGTACTCACGTAAAATCTTCTATCGTCCTTATGTGTCCAAAGTTTTATTGTGGCTAAGGCAAAATGCCTGCTACTTAAGAGAAAGCTTATTGCAATGGTGATTTCCAGGAGATCTCAGCCCATGATGGGCTGGCTCCGAGGCAGAAGTATCATGGTGGAAGGCCAGGTTGGAGGACAGCTGCTAACCCCAGGCAACCAGGAAGCAGAGAAGGGAGATCCAGGGACAAGGGAATAACCTTCCAGGTCACAGCCTCAGTGACCCACCTCGCATTTAGCCCCAGCTGCTCCCAGCCCCGTCGGGCATGATGCACCCGCCCTGGAGGACGGATCCCCCGCCCCCTGGGGGCCAGTCACCTTCTGCACACACACAGCCCAGTCGGCCATGATGCACCCACCATGGAGGATGGATCCCCGGATGAGCACAGTGCCCATGGGGGCCAGGCACCTTCCACACACACAGCTCCATCAGCCATGATGCACTCACCATGGAGGACGGATCCCCGGGTGAGCACAGCACCCCCTGGCGGCCAGACACCTTCCACACACACACAGCCCAGTCGGCCATGATGCACTCACCATGGAGGATGGATCCCCGGGTGAGCGCAGCACCCACTGGGGGCCAGGCACCTTCCACACACACAGCCCCGTCGGCCATGATGCACTCACCATGGAGGATGGATCCCCGGGTGAGCGCAGCACCCACTGGGGGCCAGGCACCTTCCACACACACAGCCCCGTCGGCCATGATACACCCGCCATGGAGGACGGATCCCCGGGTGAGCACAGCGCCCCCTGGGGCAGATGGCAGGGAGGGAGCGTAAGAAGAATAGCAGGTGATTAAGACTGAACAGTTACTTGCACCCTTTCCCCAAGCGAACGCAATTATTGTGCACCACAAGTGTACGTTCACGAAAGTAGTAATTACGGTAAGAAAAGACAGAGTCACAGTCTCGTGGTCTACACCACCTTATCTCTCCGTGTTACTTGTAAAAATGAGACTTTGTGAAGAATCCACCCTGAGTTCGACCGGTTCGTTTTTGACTAACAACAAGGGTGTAATTCTCTGTGGACTGATAGAATTCACCATCTATCCAGTTGTGTCTGCTCTGGTTTCTTTTTTCTTCTATTATTTTATTTTAATTTTGGTGGCCCTGGGCAGGGCTCCATCCTGGGACCATTTTTATTTATTTATTTTAGCTTTGACTTTGAGAGAGGACTTCACCGGGTCATAAAGTTGCTCAGTGGGACTTGCAATTCTCCTGCCTCAGCCTCCTGAGGTCCTGGCATGGTAGGCCTTCCCCTCGGAGCCCACCTCCTGCTTTCTTCGCCAAGATAACATCTTTGTCTGTGTATTTCGTATTCTCGCCACATCCGAGCCTGTATTTGATATTCTAATTCTCCTCCCATCAGATGTGGGAGCGACTATTTTCCTAGGAAATTATGCGCTAGTGAGGCTGCAGTTGTTTACTCAGAAGGGCCCTCTTCATTCTCAAGAGAGGCTCCTGTGAAAATCCTAATGGCGGTATCAACCGCTTCAGTTCACTTAAAAAGCATGAAAGGTGACCGGGTTTTTGGCACTTGAAATATCAACAGCGTTTAAGCCACTTACGCAAAGAATGCAGAAATCTCTTCATCCCCCTCGACACTTGAGACTTTCCTGCCTGGGATGAGGCCCACAAGGTCTTCGTAGTGATTCAGGAACAACAACAAAAACAGAAAAGATGTTATGCAGATAAGCAGTCATAAATATTTACTGGGTATATGACTTTGACGGAGAACACTGAATAAGAAACCAGCCCGGTTGGCACAAGAACGCAAGAGCACGACTTATGGCTTCAAGTGGAAGATTTTTCGTGAGATAGTATCAATTCTAAAAAGGGAAACATAAAATTGATTTTTTTGCAAGGGTAATAGTTTTGGTAATAATTACATCGTGGTACTTGTTTTAATGGTTAGCTGGTAGTGCACATATTACTGCAAGAATATTCTGTATGTCTTCTCTCATTACATTTTTTTCTATCATACATATCTGTCTATTTTTCTATCTGTCTGTTGAACCCAGATATCAAGCTAAAACTTAAGGGCGGGAACCAAGCCATAATTAAAAAAATATTCCCTCCCCCCCCCTTTCTTTTTTTTCTTGTTTTACAACGACTGTCCCAAATGTTCCATTTTTATGGGGTAGAATATCTGATTCAGTGCCAAGAAGAGAAACAAAGAGGACAACACGTGACACTCATTATTGGAAATACTTCTGCCTTGAGTTCATGCTTCCACCCCCAAAAAGGCAGTGTCGGGAGCTAATTGCCTGTCAGCGGTTTACGGTAGTAACCTAATTGTAATTCGTGATCACAACCTCAAAGTTGTCAACATTCAGGAAGGATAATTAACATCAGTTCTGTGCTGCGCAGGCATGAACGTGCTTGCCGCAGTTGGTATGTGTGTTGGCCTGTAGGAATGTGAGTATTATAATTTAAGGAAGTCCACTGACCCCAGGATGACTAGACTCGCAAAGTTACTCATCCGCTCCCTAAAAATTCCTTCAGACACAACATAAACAGCAAGAGGTTGATTGCAGGGATATGAAATCAGTGTAGGAGTGCCCAGGGTAACATGTACTCATGTGGAAACCTCGAGTAGTTATTGCAAGTACTGTCAGTTACCTGTACCCGGGTGATGTGAGAGTCTTTTGTGGGCTCAATGCAGGCTTGGTCGTGCATTCCCACAGTCCCAGCAGTCTGAGAGGCTGAGACAGGAGAATGACAAGTTTGAGCCAAGCCTGGGCAATTTAGCAACTTAGCAAGATTCTGTCCCTAAACTTTAAAAAATAGTTGAGGAACATAGATTATCATGAAGGTCCTAGACTTGATTCCAACCACTCATCCCCCACACAAAAAGAAATCAGAATAGTAAAATATAAACAGTTATTCTGGTAACTCAAACACATAAAATCTTTATCACTTTTCAAGGGCATGATACTTACTCTATAAAAATCATTATTTAAAAATTCAAAACATTAACAAAATCTTAATAACTATGTGTGCTTGTGTGTATTTCTGAATACAGGTAGTTTGCAAATTAAAACTTTCTAGTTATAAGATTTTAACTTTTTCTTTTGCTGGTGTTGAAGAGATCTAACCCAAGACCCTCTCAGTAAACTACATCCGCAGCCTAGATTTTTTTTTTTTTGGTTGTTGGTTTTAATTTCAGGCAGAACCTTGTAAAATCATTAAATTGCTGAGAATGAATTTGAATCTGGAATTCTCCAAGCCCCTGTCTCCCAAAGTGCCGGAATTATAGGTGAATCTTTAAGTTCAAGAAAATTTACACAAAGTCAGTAGACACTATACTTTGAATTTTGAGTTTGCATTTTTTTAACCAGGTTTAAATAAAAATATACGAAAATAAAAGACGCAATGCCACAAATCCCTCACAACACCCTTCCTCTTGCTTTGAACGTGTTTATCCCACCCTTCTTGACATTTTTTTTGGAAAAGAAATCCGTTGTTCATATTTACTGTGATTTCAGGCAAATACAAATAATGGCTGTGTGTCCTCACCCACCCAATTGTCCAGACGCGCCAACACTGTGCGTTTCTCTGACTCTTCTCCACATGAAAACAAAAGAAACAAACAAAAAAATGTGACAGGGGAACGGTTTTGTTCTTGTTCTGGATACGGAGACAGTCCCAGGTAAGGACAGACGGCGTCGCCACTAACTTGCTGTCTCTAAAGTCAACTAATACAACTCCCTAACTGAAGATGCCTTAGAGGAGGCATTCCAGGTAAATTATGACAAACGTTATTTAAAATTTAAGATGTATTATAAACTGAAGGGCTTGTAGTGAATCCGTTAGGTCTGTATGTGGAGACTAAGGCTGTATCTAATATTTCTTCTCTTTTTTCTTTTTCTACTCTATTTCTCCTCCTACCTTTCTTCTGCTCCTCCTCCTCCTCCTCCTGTTCTTCACACATTTTTCACACTGTATGAGGTGGCTAGGGCTGTCGTAATACCACACCACTCCGGATCATGGCTGGCTTCGCCACCATACTTATTGCCTTGTGATTCTGGACGCCAGAAAGAAGACTGACTCCAAGGTGTACTGATCACCTTTCCACATGATCCCCTTTACTTCCAGGTTGAGGAAGTTGACATTGGCTTATGTTCTAAGGAGATTCAGTCCACAGTCACGTGGACCCAAGGCAGAAACAGAACATGGTGGAAGAAAGATATTAACCTCATGACAGCAGAAGGCAGAAAAAAACAGCAACGTTAGGCAGGAAGTAGGTGTCGTCCTCAAGGTAACCACTTCACGATGCTCCCAGACACACCCAGAAGTCTGAACAACCAATCGCCCGAGGAGATTCCTACAGCCAACCATCCGGAAGTTCCACCCTAACCTCCAGACAAGAGGAAGCCAATGTTTCTTCTTCCTGGAAGTGTAGACACCATCTCTTCATCCCTGTGTCTGCACACCGTCATCTCTCTGACATGGCTGTCACCTTATCTCTTCTCATGAGCAAACAAGTCCTCCTGCATCTGGGCCCTCCCTAATGATCTCATTTTATCCCAGTTGCTTCCACACCCATCTCCCAATGCCACCACATTCTCAGGACTTCAACATGCAAGTATTTGGGGTCAACCTTCCTCCCATTAGCCAGCAGCAACGGATCAGGAAGCGTCTGTCCGTTTCCACCTTTCAGAGTTCAGCAAACAAAGAACATCAGTCCGTATTTTAATACGTGTCTTCCCGCCAATTAAAACCACAGTACCAGAGAGTGATTTGAAAGCAAGAATGTAAGCACACATTACACCGTGTGACGTTACGAATCATCAATATCTATACATCCTCATAGGCAAATTTTCACAAATAAATATGCGTAAACTTCCCACAAACATACGCCTTGCACTGTGCTGAGGGTTATCAACATTTACCAAATCGTTGCGCACCCAGAACGACCGCATTCTGCCACCTCCAGGGCTGACGTCTTTTCATTAACTTATTCCTGAAACCTTGTACAATAATTTCGAGTTTGACAACGTCGGGGAGAATGATTCCAGCCGTATATGGTTCAAATTGGATTGAGCTGAGTGGAAAAGCGGCAGACATAATGTCATGTGCACGTAATTGACTTTATGGAATCCAAGCGCAGTAAATGCAATGTATTGTGGCGATGTTTCTCAAAATGTTTTCTAGACCTCAGTAGGCATTACTAGAAACTACAATAAAAGCAAATTCAGTATTTTGTAATGATGTACATCTGGGAAACATTACTTTAGGATTTAACGGAAGTAATATGTATTGATAACGACTGCTTCCATCGTTATGAACTGAAAGGCATCAGAATTCTGTAAAGATTTTTTATGACATTTTTATCTGCAGGAACTTTCTCTTTTTTCCCTCATGATGAGCTTGTGAATTTTTTGTGGTATTATTGATAGAACATGAGGACTTCACACTGAGCTACAACCTCAGTCCATTTTTGTTTTCTTCTGATTTTCAAGCAGGATTTCCTTAAGTTCCTAAGTTGCCTAGATTGAGTTTACACGGGAGATCCTCCTGCGTCAGAGTCCAAGATTGCAGGGTTGACAAGCTTACGCGGCTATGTACTGCTGTGATTCAGTCTTTGTAACTAGACGACATGTAATATCTTTGAGAAAGTCTCGGGTGCAGGATTTCGATGTGCGTCATACCGTGCCAGTTCTCCCCACGCTGATGGGTGTCGTGGCTTGCATTTCAGGGCCCAAGTGTGCAAAACCATCAAGTGGGCCAGAGATGACACTCAGCCCAGAGTAGGAGGCCTGGACACCCTTGTACATTGCTGGCGGGGACGTGGTTTGGTGCAGCCACTGGGGAAAACTCCATGGAAGTTTGTAAAGAAATCCACAACAGGGCGAGCAGGTGTGCTAACAATTATGCCTGTAAAGATATACGGAGATCAGATGAAGCACTTATCTGCTAAGGAGGGACCTGCTCCCCCACATTCGTGTCAACACTAAGACACAAGAAGTCGTAGCTATGATCACTATCGACAGTTGTATGTTGACACGCACAAAAGCCAAAATTGAGAAACAACTGAATTGTCTGGCCTGTACATCTATGGATAAACAAAATATAGAGACCAAGTCCAGTGGCACTGACCTGTCATTCCATGGATTTGAAAGGCTGAGCAGGAGGAGAGCGAGTTAGATCCCAGCCTGGGCAACTTAGTGACTTAGGAAGACTCTGTCTCAAACAAATAAATTGTTTTGAAAAACAATCAAACAAGGGAGGGTACAGTGGTCAGACCAAAGGCCGTGTGCTCTATTGCCAGGATTATACCCCAGTACCAGGGGGTGTAGCTGAGTGACTAGAGCACTTCCCAAAGAAGCACGAGACCCCCCCACCCTGCGCCCCAGTTCCACATTATACCTGGACACAGTGGCACATGCCTGTCATCCCACCACTCGAGAGAATGAAGCAGGAAGATTACCACAAGTTCGAGGCCATCTTAGGCTACATCGTAAGTTCAGGACCAGCTTTGAGTAAAGACTGAGATCTTGCCCTGCACCCCCCCCCCCAAAATTTCACTACCGTAAAAAAGAAAGAACAGGTAGAATTAGGTGTGTCTTTCATATTCACAATCCTTGCCACCAGAAATATTCGAGATGTTGGAACAGTTCTTACTATAGAATATTATATTGGTGTAAACTTTAACAGGGGGACGTTGTTCATGTGAGAACCCAAAATGTAAAAGGCTCCCAAAGATGAGACTTTCTGAGCATTGATCCCAACCACTCCGAAGTACCAAAAAAGGGGGGGGGGGTGCAGGTTGGTCATCCTGTGTGTGCTTTAAAAAATTCATATTTTGTAGCTTTCAAGATTGGAAAATTTGAGTGTAAGGACACTCAACCTCTACTATGTGCTTTATTATTCCCACATATGTATTGATACAGATATAAATAGGGAATTAGTTATTTATCAATAGACAGTGAGCTGGTATACACATAACTGTGTATTTATACTTGTACCTAGATATCTCTGTGTATGTATGCATGTATGTATCTAGATATACTGGCAAATGTCTCTATATGGATGTTAATCTTTTTCCTATCTGTACATACAGCTATATATGTATAATTATCTGTGTACATATAGACATCTACGCTGAAAATAGCTATAAACATCTAGGCACCATTGATCATGTTACTATCTTTAAATATATGAATATGTCTATTCCTATCCATAAAAATCTATGGAGAAAGCTAGCTATAGAGATGTTATTAATGATTTTGCTGTTTATGTTTATTTATTAATGACTATCATCAATCTACATGAATATCAATATAGACAGCTATAAATTCATAGATACTATTAATTATCTTATTATCTTTCAGTGTATCTGTATGTAGCTATCATTTACATGTAGCTATATACATACATAACTTTAAGTATATATATATATATATATATATATATATATTATTAATCATTTCATTGTCTCTAACTACCTTAAAACGTGTCATAAAGCTCCTACATACTCTGTAAAATTTATTTGAGATAGTCGTATAAGCTCTCAAAGGCATTGACCTGCATCCACCCAAGAGATCAGCTGTTATAAGAAGGTCCTTTCCGTCATCAGGAAACTTCCAATGCTGATGTTTTCCGCACCCTCGGGGACATTTTTTTTTCACACAGGTCCGGCTCCAATTCAGGAAACACCGACCTTCAAAAATGACCACTTTTAGCGGCTGGTTGTCACACACAAGAATGATGTGCCCTGTCCTTTTGCCTAGATTTGCAAAGCTGTGGTGTCATTTTCATCTTAAACGTCCCCTAGGAGGGCCACTTCTTGAAAGCGTGTTGTTTCTGGGAGATGATGGAGACTTTAGATGTTATAGCCGGGATAGGAGGAAGTGAGGTCACCAGGGGGTGTGTCCTTGAAGGGGATATTGGGACCTTGGCCATGGAGCTGTAGTAGGAAGGGGATAGAAATTTGTGGGGGTACCGGTGAAGGCCGTGAGGTCATTGGGGGTGTCCTTGAAGGAGATATCAGGACCCCAGCCACGGTGCTGTTGGAAGTTGTGGCCTGGTGACAGGAAGTGAGCTCATTGGGGGTGTGCTTTACAGGAAATATGGAAGATCTAGTCTCTTCACCTTTCTCTACCTTTTACTTTTTTTACCAGGAAATAAAGCTTGCTCTCTCTTTTCCAGGATGCTTCCCAGACCCCAAAACAGTGAGCCATTTGCCCACCAGTGGTTTCCACCTCCCAAACTCTGATTCAAAAATCACCCTTGGCTCTTACGAAATGGTTGTTTGAGATATCGGTGCCAGTATCAAAGGCTGGTGAACATTCAGCACCACAGACAACGAGAGTGATGGTTTACTGTTGTGTTAGCTCTAGCAAGACATCCAAAAAAATAATAATTTCAAAGAGAAAATATTCCTTTTGGCTCATGATTTCATAAGGTTCAGTTCATGGCGAGCCGGCTCTGAGGCCCAAACATCATGGCCGGAGGGCTTGGTAGACTCTACATGCTTAGGTCATGACAGCCAGGATGTAGGATGGAAAAGGGACTAAATGACCCTTTAAAATCACTCCCTTAGGATAAAGAGATTCTTTCTCCTCGTTCCGAAGATCCCACAATTACTCAAGCTAGAAACCAGGATGAAAAGGCAATGTACCAGCACATCACGAGGAAAGGAAAGTGAAATGGATGTAAGATGAGTTATGTCTCCTGTACAGCTCAGAGCCAGAACTGGAAGACGTATACAGAATTGATTAACTGGGGACCCCTTCTGCGGCACTAGCTTTGAGAGGTTAAATTTAGAGATTCATACGAGACTGCCGGGTGTGCCTACTTCCTCTGATGAACCTGACATTCTCTACCTGAAATGAGTCTAATCAAAGAGACATCATCCCGGTAAAGCAAATAGAAATGACTTATCTCCTAATTTCACACATAATCACCTCGCGGCTTGTTTTCTGATATGAAGTTCAATCAAACTAAGAGATCTACGAGAGATTACATTCCCATAAATATTAACTAGGTCTTATTTGATGAATTTTGCTTCCAGAAATATGTTTTAAAAATGCCTCTCTTTTGGCAGATAACCATGGATGGAATGAGTTCCTTACTTCTTCCCTTACGGATTTATGTTGTGTTTGCACCCACCTTATTTGATGTATTTGGTAGGGCTCCCCCCAAAATAAGTTATTAATCAGAAGAAACTACGGAGCATGATATCTGTAAGGAATAAAAAATGACAGAAAGATCTCACATAGCGGCACCTGCAGCTTAATTTTCTGAATGTGCTTTCAGCTTTAATCAATAATCTCTCCCACTTACAAAAAGTGAGAAGCCCACCTATATCTTAGCCTTGCGTGGATAATGCAAAATCAGAATTATTCTACTGCAAGAACTTTGTTATATCTCCTTTAAAAATGTGGCAAAAAACTAATAAATCTGTGACTTACTCCAACTAGTTTAGGAATGCCAATGGGCTGGCAATATTATTCAACTGTAGAAAAAAACTCTCCAAGACTGTATGAGACCTTAGATTCATTTTGTACGACCTTCAAAATAAGTGGAGAGAGTGAAAGAGAGAGAGAAAGGTGGGGACACTATTATTTTATTCCCAAAATACTTATCTTTTTAAGTCTAATTTTGTTTCTACGAGCTTACCAATAATATTAGCACCCAGGCAGTAAATTGTTTTCTTTTCTTGGGGGTTGAAACGTTACAGGTTGATTCTGAATATATGTAGGCTTCTTAAAATCGCTTTGGTTTCTAAGAAATGTTCAGAGATATCAGGTACGTGAGATTTTTTTTCCTCCACTTTATTGATATGTATAAGCGCAAAATTTAAGGTTTACAATGAACTTGAGCATTTTGTGCACCTACGTATCTTGTCAAGGTGACAAGGGCTTTCCCACTCTCCTTTGGTTCCCCCCCACTCCCTCCCCGCCCTACCCTCCTGTTTCACTTTGTTTTTAGTTTTAAGTTCCATGATACAGTTGTGATGTGGGTCTCTCATAAGATGATGAAAGGACATGATGTTAAGTTATTTTCCAGAAACACTGGACTGTTTCTCCTGTCTGTGTATAAATGTATACCTGAGAACTTCTTTTTCTGTCAGCGATAGGGCCAAATTTCAAAATAGCAGCTAAGACCCGCAGGAGGGACACAGCAAGCTGGAATCACAATGCTGTATTTTTTTTTCTACACTGATGCTGAATTTATCTGTCTACATTAAGGTTCTTGAAAAATGTTACTTCATAATCCCACATACCAGGCCCCTAGGCCCATTATCTATTCACAGCATCAACAGATTAATACACCATCTATTCTGTCTCTCATAGACAGCAGTGACAGAGTCTCAAATTTTATTTTCCATTTACTAACCTATGGGTGTCTCTGTATCATGTATTAACCGATCTTCAGATGTTTTATTAATATGATTTTTAACAACGCGCCTGCCTTATTTACAAATACTTCTCAAATACCCTTCTTATCACCCGTTGTTGGTGCGCTAGTCCCGATCACATGTGTTTCCAAAGGCAACACATCATCATCCCACCCGTATCAGCTTGCAACTGTAAGAAATTATATTTTGCAAAATCTGAGTCACGACTTGCAACCTGCTCTGTTTCTGTCGTGAGCGACCTCGTCTGTGACTTCCGGGGGAGGAGCCACGAAGGGTTTGTAGCGAGGAGAGGATGCGGGTCTAGATAAAGCCCTTCAACTTGTCACTGCGGCTGGAGTGAGTGAATTAATTGGGCTTCCCCTCACGACCTCCGCTTCCTGCTCCTTGTGCAAAGACACTGCAGAAAGTGTCCGATTCTTTTTCAACCTTTTGCGTGCATGACAAGAATCTCAGGAAGAAAAGAAGGAAGAGGGCCATTTTCTCAAAGGACGCGTAAGAGGGAAAAAGTTCACTCGTTGGAAGAAAAATAATGATAATTGACACAGAATTCTATTTGCTCCTGAGCTAGACAGGAAGTTCACCAGAGGGAGGAAATGAACACAGCAAAACAAAATGCAGAGGAAGAAAGTTGGAAGCAAAACCTTTGCTACACACACTTCTAAAGGGATATTTTGCAATGAACCCGTATTTGGTTTGTTAAGAGTCCAGACAGACTGTCGTTTCCGGCTTCTCCTGGGTGTGGATCTGTTATAAAAAACTTAAGAATTTCCTATGACGCTGTGATAAAAATGACTTTCCCTAAATTGAGGTCGTGGAGCATAAGCTGTTTCTCCCGTCATAAACTTGTAAATATACAGTGGTACCTAGCTTTGCAGATGATTAATTACAGGGCAAGGCCACAATCCTGCTGCTCCCAACCCGACACCTGAACCCCTGAGCTCCTAGATTTGCTTAATCTTTGACACAAGCCAAGGTCCTTTCTTCATTACATTTTAAATTAATTTTTGCTGGTACTGAGCATTGAGCCCAGAGCCTTCACATTAAGCTATAACTTTCGCTCATTTTGTTATTTATTTTGAGATGAGGTCTCGCTGAGTTGCCCAGCCTGGGCTTAAACTTGACATCATCCTTCCTCAGCCTTCTAGAATGTTTGGGTGACAGGCCTGATCTACCAGGCTTAGCTAAGGTTATTATTTAAAGGAAATCTTTTACTAGGATTTTGACTTAAAGATCATGGGCCAACTTCTAAGGAAAGCTTGTAACAACCACTCCGAAAAAATTCTTTCCTCTTTGTGAGAAGTTTTACATTCCACTTGTAAGACTGTAAGCTATATTCTGTGTTTACTGTATTCATATAGTACATAGAATGCTGGCTACTCCATGATCTGGAGTTATGGCGAAGGCAAAAGTTGGCCAAAGAGAGTCAACTTTCACTGATAAAACAAACTAGATGGGGTGGTGATATATACCCATAATCCTAGCAGTCTGGGAGGCTGAAACAGTAGGACAAGTTGGGCAATTCAGCTACTTAACAAGACCGCCTTTTAAAATAAAACAGAGATGAGGAGGCTGGGGAGACAGCTCATTGTAACATAGGTACCAAAAAAATATACTGAAATGTTAATTTGGGGACGTAGAACAATATTGCATAACATCCTGAAAGCTTGCAAAAGGTTGATCTCCATGTTGTTATTGAGTTTGTAGAGATCTACACACATACAGACACACACACACACACACACACACACACACACACACACACTGTTTGAGGTGATACGTGCAGTAATTTGATTGTGGTGTCATACATCCAAATATCCTAATGTCTGTCTCGCACATACACACATCTGACTCATCATCTGTTATTAAAGCCATGGGAAGAGACACGGCTGGGTAACATGTTTCAACCTGTCAGCTGTCATGAAACCACCTGGTCAGTCCTAATAGAAGTAAAATACATGCCATTATCTTGTGATCATTTAGGGTTGCGCTTGAAAAGTAAAGCTTTTGGGTGACTTAAAACTCTTCGTAAGAGGTTTTATTCTCTTTTACATCAGCGTCCGAAAACGCATTTCCTGTTAAAAGAATGAGTGATATTATTTTTTCGTAGTATCTTTAAAAGATTGTTAAAGAACTTTTCAAAGTATTTATTGCTTTTTAAGTTCTTGATTTACAAAGACATATCTTAGATGTAACAAGAATATAGAGTATTTGGAGGATAATGGTCTTAGTTGCTTTTTCTTGTCTGGGACACAAATTTGACACAACTTAAGAGAGAAATAGGTTATTTTTTTGGTCATGGTTTCAGAAGGTCTCAGTCCATCCATGGGGGTTCAGTGATGGTAAAAGGGCTTACCAAAGTTCGACTTGATGGTGGAAAGAAAGTCAAGAGGTCAAGGAAGGGTAAATTCAATGAGGAAAGTATCCCTTCCAGGTCATGCCCTAGGAATCCATCACTTCCAGGTCACATCACAGTCTTCCATCCCTTCCGGGTCAAGCCCAGGTGACTCATCTGTTTTGAGCAGGCTGCAGGTCTTAACAGAACAGAAAACCAATGAATTAACTGTCATGATCAAGTCATCTTCCAAACACATGAAACATTTGGGGGAAATTCCAGATCCACACCCTAACAGCTTTTTAAAAATTTTTTTCATATTTCATTTTTTCAGCTCATTTCAAATGCAATTATTTTCAAAATCATTTCTCAAATTAACACCCAACATCGTGATTAATGTGGAAAACGGGAACATTCTTACGACCATGAGGAAATTAACGTTCCCAGAAATAATACACCCGGGTTGATATGTGTAAGGAAAACTGGATGGAATTTTTAAAAAGTGAGAGGTATGCTATTGAGCTGCTAAAATGAAATTATTAATAGGCATATAGTCCCTTGCCTAAGAAGAACTCCCCACACAGTAAAGCATTTATTTATTTACTTTGAGATGGAGTCTTAACTTTGCAGTCCGAGCTTGTCCTGAACTCACCATAGAGCTCAGGTCAACCTCGAACTCACAGCAATCTTCCCGTCTCAGCTTCGTGAGCAGGGATGAGAGTGGTGTGCCACCATGCCTAACTCACCTAGTGTAGTACTAGGGAGCCAAACTCAGGGCCCTGTGCTTGCCAGGCCAGTGCTCTAACCACCGTACTATTCCTTTAGCTCAAAATATATGATTTCTTAGGAGAGATACAGTTGCACGGGTAACAGAAACTTTAATATACCCATAATTTATGCAAATATATGTAAATATATGTATGCAAACACACACACACACACACACCCCTGTAGCTGTACAAAGAGACATGTCTTCCAGGAGGAAGTAGTAACATTTTACCAGTAGGCAAAGTTCTTTCATATCTGTCTTCCTTTAAGTGTTGACTGTAAGGTTAGCCAGATTGATTCAATTTTAAACACAAAAGAAACAAAATAGCTCAGCCGGACCCCAATTGTAAACATTGCCTGAAACCACACAATCCTGCTTTCTTTCTCAGACCGTTTTCTCCGTGGTCCTGGTGGTCAAGCCCAGAGCCAGAACGCTGAGCTACACACCCACTTGATTTTATTTTTAAGTTTTGATTTTAGAACAGGGTCTTGCAAGGTCATCAAGTCGCTCAGGCTTGGCTTAAACTTGCAAACTTCCTGACTCAGCCTCCCAGACTGCTTGGATTATAGGCCAGCGCTGCAGAGAGCTGCTTCAAAGCCTGCATATTTAAGAACTGATGCTAGGACCCTGGTGGGTTCTAAGAAGCCAGGCCACAAGAATTATTATTTTTGAGGGCTATCTCCTACTCATCTACTTTATTCTAAACTACAAGAAAATTAAATGATGTCTAAACTAACTCTAAACTGTAATGTTCTTTCTCTCCCCCCCCAAAAAAAAAAACAATATAAGTTTGGCAAGGAAGGACATACGTTGCATAATTATATTCGTAAATTATTAATTAAAATGTTCTTCATGCTGATTCAATCTCTCCCACAAGATTATTGTTTTGCTACAAGTAACAAAAACAAACAAACCAGAAATCACAGGGCAATTGCTTTTGAAACTTTGCCAATTTAAATAAATTTTCTGAAAATAATCGGTGTGTGTCTACGTTCTTCTACTCTCCCCAGAGTAAACATTTGCTTTCTGTTCACGATTCTGATCAAAAGCATTTAGAATCTCATGCTATATTTATCTTTAAACATTGTGGGGGTTTCTTTTAAATTCAATGTGGCCAGCCTCTCATATAAGTAGATGACTTATCTTTGCCCCAGGCAGGAACTTAATGTTAGACAAAAAAGTGATGACTTTCTTACGTTTCAAAAAATTGCGTATATTCTTTTTAAAAGTTCATATAAAATTATGCGCATCCAAGGTGTGAAGTTTGGTATTTTAGCACGTGTTTGCATTCTGCATTAACAAAACCTACAGGAAAGAGGAGTATTAAGACAGGAATGTCCGCACTCTCACAAATTACAAGAAAAATAGACATTATAATTTTTATTATCTTTTTTTTAAATTTCGTATTATTGGGGACTAAGTCTAGGGCCGCAGCCGTAACAGCCAAGTGCAGTAGCATTGCGCTGCAACCTCAGCTTTACTTGTTTATTTATTTTAATTTCGAGACAATGTTTCCCTAAGTTGCCGAGACTAGCCTTGAGTTTGAAATCTGCCTGCCTCAGCCTCCCACCTGCTGCGGTTAATGGCTTTTGTTGCTACCTGTGCCGAAAATCAACCTGTTTTCTTTCACCAAAAGTTAACTGATTCTATTTGAAAACAAAGTGTCAGGTCAAAGAAAGACGTAGGCAAAACGAAAACATGATCAGTAGCTAGAAAATTTGGCGTGAAAGTATTGTTCCAATGTCCTTACACTTGGTAGCAAGTCTTAGGTGTGAGTGCTGGGGTCAGGTGTGAGTGTTGGGATCTCCATCCCACAGGGATCCCCAGAACAGCCGAGGAAGGGTCCGAAGATGGAGAACCCATTCTAGACAGTCACTTCAGTGAGCACAATGTAATTTATTCAGGAAGTACACAGCTTACATAGGCTAGAGGAACACGAAGATTTTGCAACACAGTCAAAGGAGAGGGATTACCTCGTTTACATATGAGTGTCTCTCAAGACCACATCAGGTGATAATGGCAAAGGAAGAGGGCGGGGATAGCCCATCAGCTGACTGTCACAAGACTTGGTGGGGCGCGAGGCCTGCCTCAGATGCCGTCTTTGCGGTGTGGGCTGCTTCCACCCAGGTGTCCTGGACATGAGCCAAATAACCCTCAACCCATCCCGGTTCCTCCACCGCGTGAGGCCTTGATTACAAGGGGAACAGAGCTGTTATTTGGTGTGGTTGGATAAGCCAGCATGAAGCTGGGGCGGTTGGCACTAGAGGATAAAGCGTGAGAGTAGCGTGGTAGGTGGCCAGAGAACGCAGGTGGATCACGAGTTTCTGGGAGACCTGGGCTGCGCTCGAAAGCAGCTTTGTCGTGACCAATAACCTCGGGCGAGGAAATTTCCATCCAGGCTTGATAAGGTTGTTAAGGCTGCGTGTGCTGTCTATAAGGGAGACAGGCCATAGAAACCATTTCGAAGATATGAAGTTTAGCTTTAATTGCAATTCAAGTAATCAAATCAACCTACACGCCTGGCACGGGTATGTGGTAATTGTTCTGAGCTGTTTTTAAATTTATGTCCTGCAAGTCACGGCGGTTCAGGCTTACCATCCCAGCACTCTGGAAGGCAGGTAGGTTACAAGTTCAAGTCCAGCCTGGGCATATCAGGGACAGAGTGTCTTCAAACAAAAGTTTAAGAAGAACTGCGATGTGTAGTTCGGTGTGAATTTTCTCAGGTAAATGTCCAGTACCACTATATAAATCTGAATAAATAAATAAAGTTTTTAAATGAATATCTAACATTATATATAACAGAACATTATGAATACAATGCAAACCCAGTTTTAACAGTTCATCTGAAAACGTGGGAGACTGAGGCAGACCGATTGTCTGGAGTTCAAGGCCAGCCTGGGTTACACCAGGGAGTTCAAGACCAGCCTGCACTACAGAGAGAAACCTTCTCTCCAAAAAAGAAAAACAATTTCAATATATTTTTTTTCTACATAGAGAGGAGAGATACCTTGTATAATACCTGGATCACAGTATTTATTTTTTTAAAAAGTAGCCTCGACTCAATGTTGAAAAAAAAATTAATTTTGCACTTCGGACCCTGAAACCATGATGTTCATGAGAGTTTAAGGAACAAACACAAGAGGAAAATGAAGACATTTTAATTCATTTTCTTGATGAGTTTTTACTTCAATAAAATCTGCGGCTGCTACAGGTCTCCCTTAATAATGTACAGTTACCCCCTCTGCTCTGAGACCTACCAATCCTTAAGGTTAGTTTTTGAGAAGTTTTCTTGACTACACAACATACATAAACCTGTAGAAGCCATCTACCGCTTCTTGGCTTGAGTCTACAGCAATACCCGTTGATGAATTGTTTTATTTTAAAAAATAATGGGTAACCATGAGGAATCTCTCACACGTACACACCCCTAAAAATTCAATCAAGAAAGAAAACACGTCCACACATTTACCCCCATCTCCCCTACCTGCCCCGCCTCCACACAAAATAATATAATTGCATCTGAAATGAAAGTGACTTGTACTGTGAAACCTTGACCCTGGCTTTGTCTACACGACGGTTTTGAAGTCAGCCCGCAAATAGCACCTTGAGTTACCACGTTTTGCGGCTTTTGGAAGAGTCATTTGTTTACCCTGTTT
>PVKB01008394.1:0-17231 GCA_004027205.1 Ctenodactylus gundi | reverse complement strand
AAAGATAAACTTTAGTCATTTGTATGAAAACAGACATACTTTCAGAACCATCATGCTTAGCAAAATGAGTCAGACACAGGTTAAATATTGCATGGTTTCTCTAGTATGAGAAAACAAAACTAAGAAAGTAAAAGAAAAAATAAAAGAGTGATGGAAGGAAACATGAAGATAAATTTTGTGGCAAGGGAAAGAGAATGTAGAGGGTAGGTGAAGGATAGGAAGAGGAAAGGGAAGTAGAAATGATTAAGATGTGATATGTACATGCACTAATTCCCCAAGTTGAATGCAATTATTATGTATCACAAATACATACTGATAAAAATAATTATTTTGGGAAAATAAGTCAAAACTGCATTTATCATTCCTTGGCCAAACAGTACTAGCCATCTAACATACTGATCATCTGCCTTGTCCACCACATTCATTTTATTTTTCCGAGCACCAGGGATAAACTCAAGGCCTCAAGCTTCCTAACCCAGTGTTCTATCACTGAGCTACATCCCCAAACTCTGCTGCTTTAGCCTTCCAAGAGGTAGGATTACAAGTGTGCGCCACTATGCCCAGCTTATATGGTGCTAGGGAATCCAATCCAGGACCCTGAGCTGCTAGGCAAAGTACTTTAGCTGCTGAGATACACTCCCAACCCAAACCTGGAGGGTTAAAGGAGAAAACGATATGCACAGCATGGCACCTGGCACATAAGAGGTCAATGTACAAATTGCTATAAGAGGCAGAGACTGAAATTGTGCCCCTTTTCTTTTTCCCACTAATGGGAATTAATCCCAGGATCTTACACTAACTTACGGCTCTTTTTAAATTTTATTTTGAGACTACGTCTTCTGACATTACCCAAGCTGTGATGAACTTGAGATCCTCCTGACTCAGCCTTCCAGACAAATGGGATTAAAGATATATGCCAACATCCCCAGCTTGGAACTATCATATTAAAGCACAGTTTCTACAACCTAGTACAGAAAAAGTATATGATTACTACTAACTGTTAAAGTCTTTTATGTCTAACCTTAACTAACACCTAGTACAGATTCTGCAATGTAGCAAGAACTTAATATTCTGAACAAATAAAATTTATTTTAGATTTTAACAAACCTTTAAACCTTGCTTTGTAGTGAAGAACTCAGAATAACCAGCTTCTGTAGCCAAAAGTCCCACAAATTCCATCGCAGGCCGCTGCTGTATGAACTGTTCTACAGCTTCATCAGTGATGTAACTGCTCCCAGAAATATCCAGGGACACAATATTAGGCAAGATATCACTCTCCTGTAGCAAATGAAAAGCCAGGTCTGATCCCACTTGTCTGTGATCAGAAATATCAAGGTGAAGTAGACATTTAAGTTCCTGGATGATTGCAACAACTTGTGGCTTGGTCATGGTCAAATACTTCAGATAATGCATTTTCAGAGACTTGAGTCGATCCTTACAGACGAGGAGTGCAGAGATGTCAGTGACCCGAGTGTTGGAGATATCCAAGTTCTCCAGCCTTCGTAACTGACAAGCACTCGCAAGGTCCTCACTACTGAAAGAGAAGACGCTGAAAACACTTAAGGTGTGAAGAGCAGTGAACTGATCAAAGGATAGATATCTTGAAGTCTGAGGGACGTTTGCTGAGTCTAACAGGAGACATCGCAGGTTTTGCTTGATCCAGCTACTGCTACAGAGTCCATGTATGATTTCTGGGACTGAAAGGTCAAAGTGCACAGCAGTAACATCCACTTCAATGAGTTTATGATGGCAAAAGGCTTTAATGAAGGCAGCTGCAGAGATTTTAGCTTTCTGAATATTGAGCAGCTTCAGGTTGATCTGGGTGCTTTGGAAAATACCTGCTGTTTTATCAGTCAGCTTTCCTGGAGGAGAAGCAGAACCGTAGAGCTCACATCTCTCCAAATTCCAAAGTAGGAATGAAGCAGACATACATGAAAATATCAACAATGACCATGCCAAGCACTGCTCTAAATACTTCATTACAATTACCTACAATTATCTCACAGACTCTTTTGTATGTTGGGTGGTGCCGGGGACTAAGTCAAGGGTCATCACACTAAGCTACATCCCTACCTTCTTTTTTTGCTTTTAAGATAGGGTCTTGCTAACTTGCCCAAGCTGGGCTTGAACATGGATGCTCCTGCTTCAGCCTTCCAGATGTAGGATTACAGGCCTATACTAACAGCTTCTCATTTACTCTGTATTAGTACGATAAAGTACTACTGCTACTACTTACTATTATTATACTACTACATAGATTAAAAAACTGAACCTTCAAGAGATTAAGTAACTTGCCCAAGGTCAACAAATCAAGTGGATGGACTCTAAAACTCAGTTTTATCTACAGGAACCTTGTTCACAGTAACAAACAAAAAATCAAATAGATAATAAGTATAGGATATATAACATTGCAAATAACTCTACTAATGATCATTTTAAACTAAAATTGGAAATGATCTTTGACAAATTACCTCCCTCTCTGGGCTGTAAAATGAACGGGTTATACTAGATTCTGTTTAGCAAAGATTAACTAACCATCTGTGCATAAAATCCCATGTTCTTCACTGAGCATATAAGATATTAGACATCTACAGCCACAAGTAACTCAGATAAATAATTAAGATAGTATACTGTATGCAGTAGTGATATGTACAAGAAATAAAAGCAACACAAATGAGAGTGATTACCTTTGGAGTAGGTTTTTAAGTTTGCCAGGGAAAGATGAAGGGTATAAGAATAAGTCAAAGACAGAGAAGCACAGAACAGCACTACATGACATCAAGCCTGGACTCGAGAGCCCAGTGCTACAATCCCAGGACTCTGGGAGGCTGAGGTAGAAGGATCACAAGTTTGAGATCAGCCTGGGCAATTTGGTGAGACCTATCTTCAAAATTTAAAAGGGGCTAGGGGATTGGGGGCATAATTCAGTGAACAGAGTGCTTGCCTAGAAAGTGCAACACCCCAGGTTAATTCCTCGGCACCACATAAAATGGATGTGATGGTGAATGCCTGAGAGGCTGAGACAGAAGGGCTTCTGTACAGTCTAGACCAGCTTGGGCTATAATGAGGTCAGGAATGGCGTGGACTACAGACCCTGTCTCAAAATGGGGGACGGGGCTAAAGATGTAGCTCAGTGCAAGGCCCTGGGTTCAATCTCCAGTATTACAAAAAGGGGGGGGGAGAGAGAGAGAGAGAGAGAGAGAGAGAGAGAGAGAGAGAGAGAGAGAGAGAATCACTGAGAGAGGAAAAAAGCCAAGAGTATGACTTAGCTCAGGGAAGGAACAGAACACTAGAAGCATTGGCTACACAATTTTTGAGCTCAGAACAAAGGTTTGAGCTGGGAACCTGGGGAATCAAGAGTAGAAGAGATAACCAAACCAAGAAAAACCCAGTTAGGGGTGTGCAGAGTGGGAAGGCACTGAAGATACAACATAAAAAACATAAAGCGTAAGCTGAGTGTGGTGGTGCATGCCTATAATCCCAGCACTGAAGGAAGCCGAGACTGGAGGATTGCCTTCAGTCTAAGGCTTTGCTCGATAGTGAGTTCAGGACTCTGTATGTATTAAAATAAAAAACTAAAATATGGCCTGAAGATGCATCTCAGAGTGAGGGCACTAGGCTCGAAACTCATTACCAAAAAAAAGATTAAAAAAAATAAACTTTTATAAAAAAATACTTCTGCATGTGGATGTCCAGTTTTCCCAGCACCATTTGTTGAACAGGCTGTCCTTTTTCCATTGTATGCATTTGGCCCCTTTGTCTAAGATTAAGTAATAGAAGGTGTTTGGGTTTGTCTATGCGTCTTCAATTCTGTTCCATTGGTCTATCTGTCTATTTTTGTGCCAGCACCAAATTGTTTTTACAACTATGGCTTTATACTATAGCCTGATGTCTGGAACTGTAATGTCTCCTGTTTTGGTCTTGTTGCTCAGGATTGCATTGGCTATTCTTGGTCTCTTTTGGTTCCATATGAAATTAAGAATTGTTGTTTCAAGTTCTTTGAAGAAACTTGTAGGTATTTTGATAGGGATTGCATTAAATCTATATATCTGTTTAGGTAGTATAGCCATTTTGACTATATTTATTTTGCCTATCCAAGAGCAGGGATGCTTTTCCACTTTCTAATATCTCCTATAACTTCTTTCTTCAATGTAATGTAGTTTTCTTTATATAGGTCCTTCACATCCTTGGTTAGATATATTCCTAGGTATTTAATTTTTTGCTGAGCTATTGAGAATGGAATTGTTTTTCTGATTTCCTTCTCAATAAGTTCATTGCTAGTACAGAGAAAAGCTATTAATTTTTTAGTGTTAATTTTGTAGCCTGAGATTTGGCTGAATTTTTTTATTGTTTCCAGGAGTTTCGTAGTGGAGTTTATAGGGTCTTCCATGTAGATAATCATATCATCTGCAAATAAGGAGAGTTTAACCTCCTCCTTTCTGATGCAGATTCCCTTTATTTCATTTTCTTGTCTGATTGCCATGGCCAGTGTTTCAAGGACTATGTTGAATAAGAGTGGTGAGAGTGGGCAACCTTGTCTTGGTCCTGATTTGAGAGGGAACGATTTCAATTTTTTCTCCATTTACTATGATATTTGCAGTAGGCTTAGCATATATGGCTTCTATGAGTTTTAGGTAGGGCCCTTCTATACTTATTTTTCTCAGTGTTTTTATCATGGATTTAATCGAGCCACACACCTGTCACCATGCACCAAAATCAAATCAAAGTGGATCAAAGACCTAGACATTAAAAATGAAACACTAAACCTTCTAGAAGACAAATTAGGCAAATTTCTAAAAGACATAGGTGTAGGCAAAGATTTCCTTGACAAGACACCAAGAGCAAAAGAAATTATTCCCATTATTAACAAATGGGATCTTGTCAAATTAAAAAGCTTCTGCACAGCAAAAGAAACTATCAACATTGTAAAAAGAGAACCAACAGACTGGGAAAAAATATTCACCACAAACATCTCAGATAAGAAGCTCACAACGAGAATATACAGGAAGCTGAAGAAAAGTAAGCCTACCAAAATAAAGGATCCTATTGAAAAGTGGGCAAATGAAATGAAGAGACAGTTCACTCATGAAGAAGTACAAAAGGTCAATAGGTACATGAAAAGATGCTCAACATCTCTAGCCATAAGAGAAATGCAAATCAAAGCAATGCTAAGATACTATCTCACTCCAGAGAGAATGGCCTATATCAACAAGTCAAGTAGTAATCAGTGCTGGTGAGGGCTGTGGGGAAGAAGGAACTCTCCTACACTGCTGGTGGCAATGTAAATTCATACAACCACTCTGGAAAGCCATATGGAGAGCACTCAAAAGACCAGAAATAAATATCCCCTTTGATCCAGTGACATCCCTCCTGGGAATATATCCAAAAGAGGCCAAAACAACACACAACAGAGATATATGTATACCCATGTTCATATAACAATAGCTAGAACATGGAAGACACCAAAATACCCATCAACAGACCAGTGGATACACAACGGAATACTATGCATCTATAAAGTCCAACAGTGTGGAGGCTTTTGCAGGCAAATGGAAGAAACTTGAGAATGTCATACTTAGTGAAGTGAGTCAGAAGCAGAAGGTGAAACATCGAATGGTCTCTCTGATATGAGAAACCCAGATCACAACTATCTCATGGAACTTAAAATGAAAAACAAAGTGAAACAGGGGGGAAGGGTGGGGGAGGAGGGAGGGAGGGTAGGGGACAGGACAAAAGGAGAGTTGGAGGACCCTTGTCACCTTGACAAGATACATATGTGCACAAAATGCTCAACTCCATTGTAAACCTTACATTTTGCACGTATACATATCAATAAAATGGGGGAAAAACAACATAGAAAACAAGACACCAATTATAGAAGAGGAATTCAAGAAAAAACAAACAAAAACAAAGGCAGAAAGGCCAAGGAGAGCGAATAATTTTATAAGTCAAACATGCAAGAATTCCTGCTTACCCAGATATGGTAGCAGACACCTATAATCCCAAGACTAAGGAGGCCGAGACAGGAAAATCATAACTGAGACCCCTCCTGGACTACATAGTGAAACCCTGTCCCAAAAAAGAAAGAAAGAAACAAAAACCTAAAAACTGGATTCAGCATCTAATTCTAACATCCAACTGACAGAAGTTCAGGAAACAAACACATCACAAGCAGAGCACAGCTAAAACAAAAGTAAAATCCTGACTATGAAATTCTACAGAACAAGTGATTGGTTTCTTTAAAACACACACACAATTAGATACACATATATCGAGTGTACTGCAAAATTATAAAAGAAGGGAAAGCCTATAGATTAAAAGAGGTTTAGTGTTGAGTATTGGTGGATCATAGGTGGAGTACATGTTTAGCAAGTATGAAGACCTGGCGTCAAGCTCCAGCATGAAAAAAGGAAATCTTAACCCTGGCACATGCTGGTGGTCCAGCTACTTAGAAGGACACAGGAATGTTTGTGGTCAGGAGTTTAGCACCACTCAGGACAAAACAGTGAAACTATATTTGAAAAAAAAAGCACAGAAAAAAAAACCAAAAAGGATGATAGAAGAATAGCTCCAATGATAGTGTTTGTTGGGCATGCTTAAGATCCTCTTTTTTATCCCTGGTACTGCCAAAACACAAGTAAATAAAAATTGTAAACAGAAGCAGAAGCAGGACCTTGAGACATATTCTGAAAGGCTAAAGCAGAAGAACTGCAACTTTAGGCCCAAACTGGGCAAGTCAGTGACTTTGTGAGACCATGTCTCAAAATCAAAATTCAAAAAATTGCCGGAGATGCGGCTCAGTGCAAAAATCCTTGGCTCCATCCCCAACAATTCAAAAAATAAATAAGTAAAACAAAAGAAAAAAATAATAAAGGCAGAAAGGGTTGATTCATTTCCTAACATTGGAGCAAGGGGTACGAGCAGCCTAGAGGACCAGATGGCTTCACAACTGAGTTCTACCAAACACAGAAGTTTTACTACTAATGATACTTCATTAATGACTGAAGAGGAAGTTTATTTCTTAAATTATTTTTCAGTGACATGGAAGTTCAGTAATCCCAGATACTTGGTAGGATGAGGCAGACGGACAGTTCAGTTTAAGGACAAGCTGGGCAACCAAGAGACCCCCAACTAGAGATACAAATAAAAAGGACTGGGGTATATATAGCTCAGTGGCAGAGCACCACAGGTCCCTTGTACTGCAAAAACAAAATGCACACACACACACACACACACACACACACACACACACACACACACACACAAAACAACATTTAAGGAAAGAAACTCATTATACAAGGCCAGTATTACCTTGATATCAAAACCAGACAAAGAGAAAGCGAGCAAGCTAGCTAGTCACAGATCAATATTCTGTCTTAAAATTAAAAAGAAAATTAAAGTGCTAGGAATATAGCCCAGTGGCAAAGCACCCATGAGTTTAAACCCCAGTATCACACCAAAACATGAAATAAACAGTAAAACATGTAACAGTACATTACAAATATTATTCACTATGATCAAATGGTGCTTGCCCTATGGCTGCAAGGATGGTTCAACATAAGCAATTCAA
Organism: Ctenodactylus gundi; assembly: GCA_004027205.1. Taxonomy (NCBI): domain Eukaryota; kingdom Metazoa; phylum Chordata; class Mammalia; order Rodentia; family Ctenodactylidae; genus Ctenodactylus; species Ctenodactylus gundi. The sequence goes on along the minus strand of PVKB01008394.1, from coordinate 9,661 downwards.
TGAACATAATGTAACATACCAACAGAACAAAGGACAAAAGAATAGGATGCAGAAAAGCATTCAATAAAATTCAACACTCCTTCACAATAAAAACGGATCAAATTAGGTACAGAGAGAACACACATGAATATGATATAAGACATTTTAATAAGCTAACAGCTAATAACACTGAATGGGAAAAGCTTAAGGCTTGTCTACAATCTATGAGACAAACATGACTACTGTCACCATTTTTATTCAACACTCTACTGGAAGTGCTGGCTAGAACAATCAGACTACAGAAGGAAATAAAGGTATCCAGACTAGAAAATGAGGCAAATTATTAATATTTGCAGATGACAAGTTCTTTTTTCTAGAAAAATCACAAAGACTCTGCCAAAAAAAAGCCTAGAATGAACACATTCATCAAAGTTGCAGGACACAAACATCGACGTTTAACATCCCCTTTTTATACACCAATAGTGAATGTCTGAACTACAAATCAAGAAAGCAATCCCATTTACAACAGGTTCAAAAAATAAAGTACCTAAGAACGAATTTAACCAAAGAGATCAGAGTTCTACAATGAAACCAAAGGAGAAACACACACACACACACCCACCCACCCATGTTCACAGATTGGAAGAATCAATATTGTTAAAAGTGCCATCCTATTCAAAGTGAAAAAAGGATGTAATTCCTATCAAAATATCAATGACGTCTTCACAGAAATTCTTTAAAATACTAAAATATGTATGAAACAATAAAATTCCCCAAATAACCAAACCTCTTCAGCAAAAAAAAAAAAAAAAAAAAAAAAACCAGGTGTCATTATTCTACTTGACTTCAAAATACACTACAAAGAGGTAGATCAAAATAGTACTGTTTTCTGGCAAAATTAAAAGAATGAAGAAGACAGCCAGCTCAAAGCTAGCATGGGCTAAATAGTGAACTCTAGGTCAGCCTGGACTACATAGATCTCAATCTTATCTCAAAACAAAACAAAATAACACTAGAAAATTGGAAATATTAATAGAAATATTGAAAATAATCTTGTCAGTTAATGGTGCTGGAAAGACTGGATATCCATTTGCAGAATGAAACTAGTCTTTTAGCTCTCAGCATTTGCAAATCAGCTCAAAATGGACTAGACTTACATGCGAGACCTATAACTACGAAACTACTAGACAAACATAACATGAAAAATGCTTCATATTTTTATGAGCAAGTATTTTTTTACAAGACTCCAAAAGCATAGAAAACAAAGCAAATATAGGCAAATGCAATTACATCAAATGAAAAAACTGTTCAGCAAAGGAAAAAACAACCAGCGTTAACACCTTTAGTCTCAGTACTCTGGGAGTCTCAGGTGAGCAGATTTCAAGTTCAAGCCCAACCTGAGGAACTTGGTGAGAACTTATCTCCAAAAAAAACGGTTTAGGGGAAGAGGCTGAGGATATACCTGAATGCTAGGGGTATGAACTCAATTCCCAGTACCACAAAAACAAGTAAGAAAGAAAAAGAAAAAAGAATGAGGCACAACAGACTATAATATAGACTGCAGAGCAGCCATATTACCTTGCTGAGCCATCATCTCAAGTAACTGATCAGCTACCCGCTGTGGGAAACTCCAGTGCTTGGGTGGGCACAATGTTCCATCAGGACTTTCAGCACACAATTTCTCCAGGTTAGCAATCAGGACACTCAGACAGATGTTGACCAAAGAATATGGCGATGCCTCCTCCTATCAAACAAACCCCGAACTTTGTTAGAATAAATCTGTAAATATTCAGCATAAAAAGGTCATGCCACACATGTATTTCCTGTTCTAATAATGACTTATAGACAATGAAATCATCTTGTTAGATGAAGGGAAGATTAATCTGTTGTACCTTCTGCCTTACCTTGGAAAAAATGAAGTCCTCTCATTTCTTCACTTACCAAGTGGCCTGTGCCAGCCACTAACAAAGGAATGAGTAAGACAAAGTTCCTGTCCTTTTGGAGCTAAAAGGTTACTAGAGAGTATTTCATAATTTCAACACACTTGAGATTTTAGCCAGACATCACATTGTAATTCACTTAAGATACATTTAGTCAGCTAACAGTCTATACCAGAGAATAAGAAGTTATATTCCTAATCTACAAACAGTTCACAACCTAAAAGAAAATACACTCAAAGCACCCTACAAAGGAACATGCAGAGACATAAAAGGCATGTGGCTCCTTTCTCACGTGAGACAGACTGAACTTTATTCACTCAGCAAACATGTGAAAAGGGCAGTACAGAACAAGGATGTGGGCTAGAGGTATGGCATAGCAGATGAAGCACTTGCATAGTAAGCCCAAGGCCCTGGGTTAAATCCCCCAGCACCACATAAGCTAGGCATAAACTCAGCACCTGGAGACTGAGAAACAAGGATATGACACACCAGACAGATGGCTACCACTGTCCAACACTAAACACTTAATTGAACCCCACAGCATTCTGAAATCATTACATTCCCTCCATGGACCCAGGAATGGAGTTCAGTGATAACAATGGTTGCTTAACTTGCATAAGGCCCTCTGTTATTCCCCAGCACTACAAGGAGGAGGAGGGGGAGGGGGAGGAGGGGAGAGGGTGAGGTGAAAGCAAAGCATGCCCCTCAGATCAGTCCCTAGCATTGAAAATAAAAAATGGGGAGAGAGTAGGGAAGTACTGGGAATATAGCTCAACACTACCTGGGTTCAATCCCCAACATTGCAAAACAAAACAAAACAAAACAAAAACAAAAACAAAACCATGCTCTGTTGATCTCAACATTCTCTTATTAAATTATTCCTTTGCATAACAAATCTTCTCCAATGAATTTATTCTACATGCAGGAATCACGTTCTTTCCTATGCTTTGAGTGTCATTGAAAGTCAACAGCACTGTGGGGCGGGACTTTTAAGAGGTGATTAGATAGTTGACTCTGCTCTCAGGAATGAACTTTATTTATTTTGAGGCAGGGTCATACTCTGTATCCCAGGCTGATCCTGAAATCATTATGTAACCTAGGTAGGCCTGGAACCAATGGCAGTCCTCTTGCCTCAGCCTCCCGAGTGCTGTGACCACAGGCATGTGCTGCCATGCCCAGTCTACGTGGTGCTGGGGAATTGAATCCAGGACCCTGTGCTTGCTAGTGCAAGCACTTCAACCACTAAGTTATGACCCCAGCCCTTTATTTTTTTGAGACAAGATGTTGGTGTATCCTCCAAGCTACACACTAGGCAGCCCAGGCTGGCCTTGAACTCATAGCAATCTTTCTGCCTTAGTCTCCAAGGTATGTAGCACTACACGAGGCTTCTGTGGCTGAGGTCATGTCCTTATTAGGCAAGTACTTTAATCACTGAGTCTTGTGCCCCCAATTCTCAGGAATGAATTTATATCGTTATTTAGGAAGTGGGTTTCTTATGAAATTGAGTTCAGCTTTTTAAATAAGAGGTATTATCAGACAGGGGTCAGCTCAGGCTGACCTCAAACTCACGATTCTCTTGTCTCAGCCTCAGTGCTGGGATTTCAGGTGTGTGCCACCACATCTGGTTTGAGTATGCCTCTCTTCCACACAGGCATGCATGTATTTTTTCCCAACTTATCAAGACCCTGTCTTAAAATAAAAAATAAGGGCTGGAGGAATAGCACACCAGTTAGAACATTTGCCTATCTAATGCAAGGCCCTGAGTTCTATCCCCAGCGCCACATATGCTGGATGTGATGGCACACGCCAGTACTGCCAGCACTCAGGAGGCTGAGGCAGGAGGATTACTGTAAGTTCAAGGCCAGTCTGGGCTACATAGTGAGTTTAGGACCAGTGTGGACTACAGAGCAATACCATATCACCAAAATAAAACAGAACAAAAATTTTAAAAATAAAATAAAATACGCCAATAAAATGTGCTCAATGCAAAGGTCCTAGGCCCCAATAACCCCCCCCCCCAAAAAAAAAACCCAAAAGAACAAAACAAAATCCTTGCGTGGGGTAGTCTCAGGTACTTGGAGGCTATAACAGGGGAAACATGTGAATCATGCAAGCCCAGAAGTTCAGCCTGGGAAATACAGTGAAAAGGTGTCTATTTTTCAAAAATATACTAAATAGTAGCTACTACAGTAGTAGATACTACGCTATCAAGTAAGCAGATACTACACTACCAGGTAAGATACTAGCAAAGCTAAAGGTAGTGTAACAAATTCTTAATCTTCTGAAATAAGCATGTATTTAAAACTCCAGAAGAAGGCTGAGGAAGAAAAAAACATTTAAAAAAATAACAGACCTGGGCCTGCTGGCACAAGCCTGTAAACACAGCACTTTGGAAAGCTGAAACAGGAGGACCACAAATTCAAGCCCAGACTGGGAAACTGAGAGACCCTGTCTCAAAATCAAAAATAAAAATGGGCTGAGAATGTAACTTAGTGTAAAGACCCTGGGTTCCATCGCAGTACCACACACATACACACTAAAGGAGAGTAATAGAGCTGGGGATATAGCTGAGTAGTAGATTCACATAGAGGTCCTCAGTTCAGTTCTCAGCACTATAAAAAAAATTTTTTTTTAGAGCACAACAACAGGGGCTAGAGGAATAGCATAAGGTTTTAGAAATCACAAGGTGCCATGTTCAAATTCCCAGCAACACATAAACTGGGTGTGATGGTGCATGCCTATAATCCCAGCACTCAAGAGGCAAGAGGATTGCCATGAGTTCTAGGCCAGCCTGACTTCCATAGTGAGTTCAAGACAGGCTTGGACTACAAAGCAAGACCCTATCTATAGAGAAGGGAAGGAAGGAAGGAAAGAGGGAGGGAGGGAGGGAGGGAAGGAAGGAAAAAAACAATCTAGAAAATAATCTACAATACAATGATAAAAAAAAACTTAAAATGGGAAAAATAGAATATGGACTCAATTAAAAAAAAAAGCCCCAGCTCGATACAGTCTGTGACCCCAGCTTTCTGGAAGGCTGAGGCAGTAAGATCACGAGTTCAAGATCAGTGACTGTTCCAGACCCTGTCTCAATGCCCAGTAACAAAAAAAGAAGGAAAGAAAGAAAAAAACCTGTGGCCACTATGCTTCATCAGAATTAAGGCAAGCCAGAAGACAATAAAATCACATTTTAAAAAGCTCAACAGGTTCAACATATGTAAATCATTCATTTAATATATCACATAAACAAAAGCAAGAACAAAAATCCCATAATCATCTCAATAGACACCAAAAGCCCTTATCAAAATCTGACATCCTTTCATGGTGTAAACAGGTACAAAAGGATCTTACTGAAGCTCATAAAAGCAATTTATGACAATACTAATGAAAAAAATCAGACTCTCCCCCAAAATAACTCGATCACAAAACAGGCAACTGAAATCAATACAGTTCTCTGTACAAATCCGATCAGTCAATACATGAAAAATGTTCAGCATCTTTAGCCATCAGAGAAATGCATATCAAAATAGCAATAAGGTTTGATCTCACTTCAGGAAGGTTGGCTGATATTAAGACCTCAAAAACATACGTTGTGGAGAAAAAGAAACCCTTCTATACTGCTGGTGGTGCCGTAAACTGGTATAACCAATATGTAAAGTGGTATGAAGATTCTAAAAATAACTTAAAATAGATATCCTATTTGACCCAGCTATACCTTCTCTGGGTAGCTTCCCAAAAGAGCTAAAGTCATCAAACCAGAGTGATGGGTGCATGCACACTCATGTTTACAGCGGCATAACTTGTAAAAGCTTAATCTTGGAAGCAGCCAGTATGTCCACCAACAGATGAATGGATTAAAAAAATGAGTTGTGTTTATACAACAGAGTACTACTCCTCCATGAAGAAAAATTTGGGCTGGGGCAGAGCTCAGCACTCACGAGGATGAGGCAGAAGGATTGCCAAGAGTTTGAGGCCAGTCTGGGCTATATAGTGAGTTCAGGACCAGCTTGAACTAGACAGTGAGACCTTGTCCCACAAAAATAACAACAACAACAAAAATAAATAGAATACAAAAGAAAGAGGAAAAGAAAACAAAGATAAATTTTAGTCATGTACAGGAAAACAGATGCACCTTGAAATCATCATGCTTGGTGAAATGAATCAGACACGATGGGTGAAATAGCACATGGTTTCTCTAATAAGAGAAAACAAATCTATAAAAAGTTAAAAAACAAAGTGAAAGGAGATGGAAGAAAGTAGAAAGACAGACTGTTATCGACTTTGTGGAGAGGGAAAGGTGATGCAGTGGGTTGAGGGGGTGGGAATGGGGAAGTTAAATAAAAATGATCAAGATATGAAATGTAAATATGCCAATTTTACTAGCTTATTGTTATTACTATGAAATACAAATATTTACAACTAAAAGAAAAAAGTATTAAATGGTCAAAAAAAATTTTAGGAAAAATTGGTTTAAGGGAGTAGTTCAATGATTAGAGCGCTTGCCTCGGAAGCAGGAGGTCCCAGGTCTGATCTTCCATCACCACATACTAGTTGGGCATAGTGGCACACTCCTGTAATCTCAGCACTAGGGAAGCTGAGCAGGAGGATTGCCATGAGTTTGAGAATAGCCTGCGCTACATATGAGTTCAGAAGCAGCCTACAATAGAGTGAGACTCTCTCCAAAAAAAAAAACCAAAAAACTTTTCTGACCTTCTTTAAAAAGAAAAAGAAAAAGAAAAGAAAGAGGGGGTAGAAGAACTGAACAACAGTTAGAGCACTTGCCTAGTAAGTACAAAGCCATGAGTTCAATTCCCAAGTCCCCATGTAAACTGGGCGTGATTGTAAACCTGTAATCCCAGCACTTGAAGCTGAGGCAGTAGGAATGCTAGTTTAGGGCCAGCCCAGGCTACATAGTGAGTCCAGGAGTAGCCTGGACTACAGAGCAAGGTCCTGTATCAAAAGCAAAAGCAGCAAAAACTTGTTGCTAGTTGAGCTACACGGAGAAATATTAAAAGTTCTGTTAGTTGATGAGAGACAGTACATATATTGGATATTTTAGCTCTGGAGAAAGTACTGGTAACAGGTGAACATAAGACTTTTTTTTTGGTGCTGGGGATGGATCCTTGGGTTTGAACACTATGCTATATCCACAGCCTGTTTTTTTGGTTTTAATTTTGAGGCAAGGTCTCACAAAGTCGTTAAACCATTCAGGCTAGAAAAGAAAAACAAACAAATAAAAATGAATACCAGGTTGTTGAAAAAGTTATGATGCATTTGCAACTGATAACCCTTGCTCATTTTTGGAGTACTAGAGTCATTTGCATCTATGTTACTGCTACGTAATCTGAGAGCTGACAGAACTAGCTTCATTTTTAAAAAATTAAATGATTTTGTTGAGTTTTGGAGATTTTACAGTAAGTTGAAGACAGAAGACCAAATAGTGAATTTTTACTGTTTTACCTCCATACAGGAAGACTGTGCATCAAGCTTGTGAAAAACTGCAAACCATTTGCAGTGATAAAGCTGTACAAGAATATCAGTGCCAAGGATAATTCACCAAATTCCAAGCTAGTCATTCTGACCTCAAGTGCCTCGATGGGGCAAAGGGGACAAAGGGCAAGCAGCAATCGAGGTTGATGATGGACAGCAAATTGCAGAAACACTGAACATGCATCATTCCAGCATCCATGACCACCCGGAGAAGCTGGAATATGTAAGCAAGCTCAATATTCACGTTCCTCACGACCTCAAGAAGTTCACTTTTATGGCACATATGAACATTTGAACATCTGCAACATGCTCACTAAACATGAGGAAAACAATCCTTTTTCGAAGTGACTAAAAACTGATGACAGAAGTAAACTGTTTACAATGTGGTGTCCAAACAGTCTTAGTTCCAACCTGATGACTCTCCTCAAATGACATCAAAAGCAGGCACTCATCAGAAGTTTATGCTCTCAGTTTGATGGGATTTGAAAGGTGTCATGTTTTTCGAGCTCCTAGCAAAGAACCAATCAATTTCCGAGTCTACTATTGGCAACTGGACAGCTTATACTAAATAAATCCATTATCCAGAAACATCCAGAACTTGTTAATCACAAAGAAGTTGTATTCCATCACGACAATGCGAGACCATACATAAGTTTGATCATCTGTCAAAAATTACTTGAGCTTGAAGAGGATGTGTTGTCACACCCACCACGTTCATCTGTCCTTGTGTCATCAGACTTCTACTTGTTCTTCCTCTTCAAAACTCCTTGGGTGGTGTAACACTGAAATCAGGTGAGCCTGTACATCAGCACCTGGCTCTTTTTCACAGATACAGACAGGTCCTTGTATGAACAAAGAATTGCAGAGCTCACTGAAAGATGGCAAAAGGTTATCAAGCAAAACTGGAAATATATCATTGATTAATCTTTGTATTTCATATAAATAAATGATCTTTGAAAAATAGACAAAACACATTGCAATTTTCCCAGTAACTCAAAAATTATCTAGGCTGGACTCAAACTTGCAATTTTCCTGCCTCAGCCTTCCAGAGTACTAGGCTTACAGGCCTGTGCCACAAGGGCCTGGCGTATATTTTCAATTTTGTTTTGATCAGCTCCTCTTAAAGAAATTAAGGGGAGCTGGGGGTGTAAGTCAGCAGTTAAAGCACTTGCCAAGTACAAGGTCCTGGGTTTGATTCCCCAGCACCACAGAAGCTAGGCATGGTAGCACACACCTGTAATTCCAGCACTTGAGAGGCTGAGTCAGGAGGTCTGCTGTGTTTTCAAGGCCAGCCAGGATTACATAGTCAGTTCAGGACCAGCTTGGACTATAGAGTGAGACCTTGCCTCAAAAAAAAAAAAAAAAAAAAAAAGAAGGAAGGAAGGAAAGAAGGAAGGAAGTTAGGAAAGACGTTAGGAAGAAGAAAGGAAGGGAGGAAAAAGAAATTAAGGGGAAGCTGGGCCCACTGACTGAGGCATATTTCAAGTCTAAGCTGCCTACAGTAAGGTATACTCAATATCTGTGTAATGAACACCACGTATATGGCTGACATATGCCTTGGAAATTAGTTTGCTTCATTCACACTGTCTTATCAAGCATTCCTCTCTTCACTGTTCCTGTTGCTTGTACTTTAACCAATATACTTAATCCTTATTTTCTGGCAATTTTCAACACAAAGTATAACTAAACTCATTTAATCCTAAACAGAGCTTCTTCTCTTTTATTCCCCAAACGCTAAACATCCATGGATTTTGTATCTTTGAAATTAATACCGGAATGTTTTGACATTGGACAAAAATTCTGCTTGGGATATGCTTACCTAGGAGGCTGAGACATGAGGATCACAAAAATGACTCTGAGGGACCTTGTCACAATATAAAAGGGATAGGTTTAGCTCACAGAGCATTTTCCTAGCAAGCATGAGGCCCTGGGTTCAAACCCTGTTCAAACTTCTTTACAGCTACTGAATTTCCAGTAAGGAAGCAGTAGTAAAGCACACTATTTCTGTGGTAGTGTGAACTAGCAAGTATTTATACTAAAAGACTAACTTCTGATTCTTTATATGCTTTTTTGAAGAACAGAAGCCCAGTAAAAGATGCCTCCGTTTAATGCATCTGATTATCTATTTTTTTCTTATTTGAGGATCCAACCCAAGTCTTCTGCACTGAGCTACACTCCCAGCCTGTATCTGTTTTGATTTTCAGACAGTCTTACTGAGTTGCTACACTGTCCCGGCTGGCTGCCTGTAAGATACC
>PVKB01008393.1:0-17260 GCA_004027205.1 Ctenodactylus gundi | reverse complement strand
GGGGAAGGAAAGACCCCTGGCTTTCACTGCTTAATTGAGTAATTTTTGTCATTATGATTCATTGGCAAAACAGTCACCTGGAGACCTGCATTTAGAGTTTCCTACTAAGATGGCCCCTACGACACTGTGGCCCGTGTGCATCCTGGGAGGTCCAGGTGTGCACACACACTTAGCCTTTGTGCACAAGCCCATTTTCTTGTAATTCAGGCTAGGGTTAAATCGGTATCTTAATACTGAGGTTTATTTATTTGTCTGTTGCATCAGGTTCTTGTAAGCCTTGGAGATAAATAAAACTGGTTTAGCTCTGGTTCTAAGAGGATTTTCCCCTAGAGCTGATTTTACCATAATATATAGCTTCATATAAAACCTAGCGTGCTGAATACAGTTAGCCTTCAAAGTAGATTACGTTTGCCGTACTATGGGCATTTCCGAGGCATTAGTTACAGAACATTGCATTAACTTTACCAGTTGCTTCTCTCATAACGAAGGCAGAGAAAGATCACTCCCTTCAATAGAAAGCCAAAATGGCATCTTTTAGCTTCTATTGAGTGTAAGGTAGATGATAATTGGGTGGCAGAGCCACTCCCATTGTCCGGGAGCGATGAAGCGTCCTCCAGCTCCTTTAGAAAAGGCAAGTGCAGAAATCCGAGATGCTGGCAAGCCTGAGACTTCTATTCATGCCAGTGATAATAGTCATGATAACAGAAGCGTCATAATTGTACTCGCTGTTGACCTTTGCAACCTCCTCCTTCCTCTACAGGTCTTAAAAGAAATAAACCTGCATTTAAAGCTATTAGCTTGACCTTGGTCTTCATCCTTTTTTTTTTTTTTTTATTTTGAGGGAGGAGCTCCTGAAGTGATTACTGGATTTCCCATGTGCAGCCCGTGTGGTACTGGGAAGAGAGGCGGGTTTTTGAGAGTGTTCTATGGTGTGTGCATGATGTGTTCATGTATGGAGACACACCTGAGTGCCCTAGCGTTGAATGTGAACTATTTATACACCTGGTTGCAGACATAAAAACAATGCAACGAACAGGGCCCGGTGGTGAAGGCCGTCAGCTCTGGGAGGCTGAGGCAGGAGATGGCAAATTTGAACCTCGCCTGAGAAAATTAGGAACTTAGCAAGACCTTGTCTTTAAATCAGAAATAAAGATGGGCTGGGGATGTAGCTCAGTGTGGAGGTTCTGGGCTTGATGTCCAATACCACATACACACAATTAAGCAGCCACAGACTACTCTTAGCATGTCGTCTGTGGTAGGGAAAGGGTGACGTGCTTTATGCATATTATGTTGTTCATGCCTCGCAACAAGCCCTTGAGACCAGCACTTTTGTCAACAACCTGATGTTTTGCATGGGTTAACAGAGGCACCGAGATCATTGGTTAACTTGCTCGTGAGTGGTGGATATGGGGTTTGACCCCAGACATTCTAATTCTAGAATCCTGGTACTGCATTGCTAGTCTCCCAGCTTTCTGGAAGCGAGGAGATAAATGAATATTATAAGCGCACTATAATTGGAAACACCCTGCGAGTGTCAAGAATACGCAATTACATCTGCCAGCCTTGGGAATTCAGTTGCCTGGGATATACTTCTGTGTATACCACATTCGTGTGTATCTCAAAGAGGCCTGGCGAAGGATATTAAGACTCTGTGTGGAGCTGGGCATGGAGGCTCAGGCCTGTACTCAAAGCACTCTGGGAGGCTGGGACAGGAGGATCACAAGTTAGAAGCCAGCACGGCTCATCCTGGTGACTTAGCAAGACTGTCTCACAATTAAAAATAAAAAAAAGATCAAGTTGTTGTAGCTCAGAAGAAAGATACTGGGTTTATTTCCTACTACTACTACCAAAAAAAATCACATGAAATTTTGTACAGACACATGTGATAATTGTACAGTATAGATGTATAGAAAGGTTATTTGCTTGAAAACCAAAATACCATCTTTAAATTCTGTTGGGTGTGACGAAGATGCTAACTGAATGGCAAAGCCACTCCCATGGCGAGGCAGCAAAGAAATGATCCTACAGGTCCCCAGCGGAGTACTGGATAATTGACATTAAACACCTAGATCATTCACCACACTAAAAGACACCAAGCTGACCACACGGGAACCCAAACTCTATTAGAGTTCAATTATCTAGATCAAATCTGGCCCAGCTGCCAATATCTGTGTGTCTCTTAGGTGACCCTCCCAAGCCTTAGCACTTCTCATTTGAAATTGGGAATAACCACAAATCCCTGGGTTGGCTTAAGAATGTGCTGAAAACTGGGCTTGATGACATTAGCCTGTTCTCCTTGGGAGACTGAGGCGGGGGGATCTCAAGTTAGTGGCCAGTCTGGCTAACTTAGTGCCTTAGTTACTTTTTGTTGCTGTGATTCAATACCTGACATCCACAAATTTACAGGAGGAAAGATTTATTTTAGTTTCAGAAGGCCACAGTCTACCTGGGTGGCCGGCAGCAGTGGAAGTACATGGCAAAGACAGAGGTGGAGGCAGCTCCTCATAACATCACAAGCAAGAAGTCCCATCAAGTCCAATCTCCTTCCAGAGGAAGGTAGCACCATATCTATGCTTCCAGGTTCCGTCCCAGTGGTCTGCCCCTTCTGGGTCTGACCTCAGTGTTCTGCCCTTCCAGGTGTGGAAAGCCCCCACTACACACCTGTAATCCAACCTACATGCCTGTAGTTCACCCCTCCAGATCAGGCCCAAGTCTCCCAACAGCACGTGGTCCTATAGATAATTCATGATATCCTAATACATGAGACTTTTTGGGGGACATTCCAGATCCAAACCACAATACTTAGTGACAAAATAAAAATGTAAAAAGCTAGGGATATAGCTCAATTGTAGAGCCCATGCCCAAGCTTACGCGAGGCCCTGGGTTCCATCCCCAGTACCACACAAAGGGGTGGGGGGTGTAATTTTAGATGATTTTTGGTTCATAATAAGAGTGTAATAAGAGCTAGCTAGTCTTACTATGATTGTATTTGAGTATTAGTCTAATTTAAATAAAATCATCATTTCCCCCTCAGGGTTGAACCCGGTGACACATGTTTTACTCTGTGACATTTCCTCCCAGAAAACAAGCAGACTCTTCATGAAATCTGGGCCAAATGCTTACACACACTCACCCAATTAAAGTACTTAGAGCCAAGGAAATGGAAAACCAGTTATTTTGACGGTGTGCTGTGGTCTCCAGGCAGGATGTGAGAGGTGTTGTCAGTAAAGCAGTGTCAGGAACGAGGAAGTAGGTTGGCTTTTAAAAGTACCTGATAGCATCTATAAATCTAAAACTATTCTAAAAATAAATTTGTCTGTGGTGTTGGGGATTGAACCCACTAGCGGTGGGGTCTACCAGTGAGCTACATCTCTAATCCTTTTTATTTCTTGTTCTGAGACAGAGACATGCTGTGTAGTCCAAGCTTGCTTTGAACACAGGATCCTCCTGCCTCAGCCTCCTGAGAGTTGAGATTACAAGTGCGCACCAACCATGCCTGGCTAGAAAGCTAATTTTTTTTTTGAAGTGCATAGTGACAATATCCAGAACTTAGCTCTTTCGTAGCTGGTAGATCGCCTTCCTATCTGTTCAGACTGCATCACAGAGAGTAACTACGGCAGCCCTGCAGCAGGCACTCTGGGGTCATTTTCTTACCTGTAAAATAAAAAAGGTTGGTTCCTCAAAGGTACTTTTCTTTTTACCTGGGAGTTCAAAGAAAATGAACAGACTTTAGGGGAAATTAAATGATATCCTAGAGGCTAGAGCATAGCTCAGTGGTTAGAGCGCTTGCCTAGTGAGCACAAGGCCCAGGGTTCGATTCTCCAGCACCACATAACAATAATTAACCAGGTACGATGACTCATGCCTGTCATCCCAGCACTTGGGAGGCAGAAGCAGGAGAATTGATAGGAGTTTGAGGCCAGCCTGGGCTACAAGGTGAGTTCAGGGCCAGCTCTGGTCTATGGAACAAGACTTTATCTCAAAAGAAGAAGAGGAGGAGGAGGAGGAAGAAGAAGACGGTGACGACTACGAAGACTTAAACCCTTACGGTCAGCACCGGTGTAGAACCTTAAAGCAGGTCTTCCAGGGTCTTCCAGGGGTAGCTGGGAGAGTAGCCTATATGGATACCTAGAGAAAGAGCGAGATTGGGAGAAGGGTGGTAAGCTGAGCTCCCTTCAAGAAGAGAAAGAGGATCACGTGAACTCTGGTTCAGGATTTTTTTATTTGGTTTCAGATTGAAGTGGTTGTTTCCCAATGCATTCTTGTTCTGTCCTTTGTTTCTCAAAGATCCAGAGTCCAAACACCCTCATCTAAAGGCTCTGAGCTTTTAGTTAACCAGGAATTAGTGGTCAGGGCAAACAGCATTATGGTCCGGCCCACTTCCCCCTTGGGCTCCTGTGGGACGGGGAGTCGAGGGTGACACGGTCAAGCAAGGCAAGTGAGACCACAGGCAGAGCTGCGCTGGGGACTCGGCAGGGCTGAGAGGACCGCAGGCGTCAGCTTTTGTCTCCCCAGAAGGACACCGTGGTAGGAGAGCAAATCTCCAGAGCCTCTGCGGTAAGGAAACCCGCGGCCGTGGGCCCGTTTGACCCTGTCGATCTGCCCTGTGCCATCCTCCTCTTTTCCCTCTGCCATCGTGTTTTTCATACACAAACATTTACTAAGCATAAATGCAAATGCTTGGGATGGAGCAGTGAGCTTGGGAACCAGGTGACAGATGAGCCAAGCGGAGGTGGGTGGCTGGCACCTGGCAGGGACTATGGCACAGGCCTGAGGGGTTGCTCTGAGGCAGAGCAGCCCGGATGCTCCATCCCAAAGGCTACATAAATAATAAGGATACAATGTGGGAAATTATGTTTTTAAAACTGACTTAGGTTTATTTTCTAGCGGTAAGGATTGATTTAAATGAATATTAAGAACATTCTCAAAGGACAGAAAGAGAATATATTGCAAAGGGACAAAAGAAAGAGGAAGAGCAGGAATGGCTTGTGCGGTTGAGCCTTGGAACCTGTGAGTGACCCAAAGGTCTCCACGTGGTAGCCAGATATGACCCCACGGAGGGAAGTTATTTATTTATTTATTTATTTATTGTGATTTTTTTTTTTTTTTGAGACAGGGTCTCACTCTGTAGCCCAGGCTGATCCTGAATTCACTAAGGAGCCCAAGCTGGCCTTGGACTCATGGCAATCCTCCTGCCTCAGCTTCCCAAGTTCCGAGATTACAGGCATGCACCACCATGCCCAGTTTATGTGGTGCTGGGGAATCGAACTCTTGGCACGTTACTTAGCCAGGCAAGTGCTTTAACTGCTGAGCCATTCCTCCAGCCCCTATTGATTGTGATATTGGAGATTGAGCTCAGGGCCTTCAAGCTGAGCTACATCCCCACCCCACTTTTTAATTTTGGTTTTGAGACAGGGTCTCAACAGGTTGCTCAGGCTGGGTTTGAACTTGTAACTCTCCTGCCTTGGCCTTTGCTGGAATTATAGGCCCATGCTACTGGAGCTGGCTTGTTTTAAAATTAACAGTATCTGATCTCTGAAGGAAGTGAGGGGACTTCTGTGTATAATGTATGTGTGTGTGAGAGAGAGAAAGACAGGCAGGCAGGCAGACAGACACAGAGAGATGAGAGAGAGAGAGAGAGAGAGAGAGAGAGAGAGAGAGAAGCAGCCTCTATTTCCAGTGTCCTAAGGAGCCTCTGCCTGAAGGACACAGGACCAGTGAATGCTGACTGCTTGTTTTTGAGTCACACTGGGAAGATTTTACTATGGTGAGGACGAAACCTAATGTGTTGGTTCCAAGGTCCAAGGTTCTGCATAGGTGGCGAGCTTGCACCGAATGCAGTCATGTGAGTAAGCCTTCAGAAAGGGGGACTTCGGTCTGCCTGGCGAGATTTAAGCCATTGCCCGCCTGCACTCTGAAAGGAAGTTAGCCCCTGTGGAAGCCCAAGGGGGGCCCCAGGACCACAGAGATGCTACTTTCCAAGGTATTTAACGTCACACTGCTAGCTTAACAGAGTGTGGAAAGCTCATGTTAAGTAAACAAACTTAGTGGTGCCTTGGGCTGATCCGTCTCTATATTTGGAGCCAATGCTCAGACCTGAGTATACTATCCTCAATACCAAGAGCCTTGAAAGACCAAGATCTACACTGTCCTGTTGATGCACATCAGAGGCACAGGTAGATTTCTTAACAGGTAAGATATAACTGAGACTGTTGGGTAAAAATTAAAAATCCGGCATTATTCATAATATTATGCGCCATAGAAGTATTTCTTGCTATTATTTCTAAGGTGAGGGAGCTCTGCTAAATATTTAGAATCGTGTTTCTTTTAAAAATATTTAGAATTCAATACAAACCTCTGAAGGAATTGGCATTAACTTTGTGGGACGTTAAGTTAGAGAACTAATAGAAACTGAGTTAGATGGGAAAGTATAGAGGACTGCAACCCCAAACAGTCATTTATTTGCCAAATTGTGAATCAAAAGTAAGTCTTTACAAAAAGGTGCAGGGAGACCTGAGTGTGGTGGCACATAGCAGCAATCTACTGTGGGTGCTGAGTCAGGAGGAACCAAAGTTTAAGGCTGGACAGGCAACTTAGAGGAGACCGCGTCTCAAAACAAGATGTAAGGGTGGAGGCAAAGATAAGAGAGAGGCCCTGGGTTTAATCTCCAATATTGAAAATCAAAATAACAATCGAAATGTTAGAGCTGAAGGCATAGCTCAGCAGTTGAAGTGCTTGCCTAGGAAACACAAGGCTCTTGGATCAGCCCCCCAGATGCACTACATTAGCAGGGTGTGGTGCTGTAGGCCTGCCATCTCAGCACTTGGGAGGCTGTGGCAGTAGGATTGCTGAGTCCGAGGCCAGTCTGGGCTACATGGTGAGTTCAGGACCAGCCTGGACTACACAGCAAAACTGTCTCAAAACAAAACAGGGGAGTTAGTTTGAATGCAGCAAAAAATATTCATTTTATAGAAAATAGAAATAGGTTAACTGTAAAATGGAGAAAACACAGGTTTTGGATTCAGAAGACCTGGGTTTGAATCACGTCTTGGCATCTAATTTTTTTTTATTTTGTTGAGCCTTGGTTTTCTCTACAATAAGAAAAAAAGAACCCTAACATTTCGTTTGTAGTTGTTTTATAAGGCTTAAGTGATAAAGAATTGGGTCTGGCTCAAAAGACTTAAGATAAGTCAGAAAATTTTTACGACATTGAAATGTTTCTGTTCTCTACATGATTGAAGCAAAGTTTCCATTTGGTTCAAGTCCTTGTCACACATTTACTGTATTATTTAATTTATTTATTTTGCAGTATTGGGATTGAACCCAGGGCCTTTTTCCTGAGCTACATTCTCAGCTCATTTTTATTCTGAGACAGATTCTCACTCAATTGCTAAATTGCGATCTTCCTGCCTCTGCCTCCCGGAATGCTGGGATCACGGCCTATGCCACCAGGCCTGGCTTTGTATAGAAACAAGAAAAGATCATGTGAGTTGATAACTCACAGAGACTTTTATTAATCATTGGTAGCCTTGCAAAATTATATATAAACCAAGTAGTATTTAAAATGCATTAGGGGAATTTCCTACCCCAAAGAATTTTATTTATGTAAAGCAGAATGGCCTTTGTGAAAGCAAATAGCGAATCTTATCTGTTGTGCAAATCTGAACAGTCACATGGTAGGATTAGTTGTAGCGAGGTGTCTGTGTTTGATTAACTTCTTGCTGCGCACGGGCTCAGGCAGGAATTAGACGCATGCACATTGGGCCTACAGAAGGACAAAGGGTGTACTTTGTTTTCCCGTGACTTTGGCCTAAGGTTTACCTGGCAAGTGCCTCAGTTTCTCTTTGAGACTGTGGATGAGAGGGGGCAAGAGAAACAGGCCTCCGATGCCTATCTAATGCTTCTTCCAGCCTCTCATTCTATCTTGCAGGGTAAATCAGTTGTCCAAAAAAGCATCCAGATGTCAGGCAGAATGAATGTCCTATAAAGGCACCTGCCTCCATCCAGGGTGTGGTGGTGGGTAGAGGAAACCGAGTTCTTTTATTCTCGGAAACAGAGACACAAGATCGCTCTGAGTCTGATGATGTATTTCATGTCTATTGGGACAGATGGTTTCCTTATAAAATGTGTCTAATTTGAGTCTATCAATTCAATAAAAACTTCATACATTCAAAGAAGCAATCTTGAAACCTCTTTTGTAAAACAAATTAGTCATGTTATATGAAGGATTATTCTTGACACATATTTTTAAAAACTGTATCTTTAGTCTTTTTCTTTTTCTTTTTTGAGATAGGGTCTCACTAAATAGTCCAGGTTGGTCTTGAACTTGCCATCGTCCTGCCTCAGCCTCTTAGGTTTTGGGGTTACAAGTCTGCAAAACCACGCCTGGCTTTTTTCATTTGTTCTTTCTTTCCTTCCTTTCCTTTGTCTTTTTTGTCATGAAAGAGAGAGAGAGAGAGAGAGAGAGAGAGAGAGAGAGAGAGAGAGAGAGAGAGAGAGAGAGATGGTCTCTTGCTATGTTGCACAGGCTGGTCTCAAACACCTGGGCTGGGCTCAAGTGATCGCCATGCCTGGGCCTCCCAAATAGCTGGGACCACAGGTGTCTATCACAATACCTGGCTTAAATCTGTATCTTCATATAACATGAGTGCTGAAGACAATCTTTCCCAGTTCCTAACTTCCAAGAGCTACAAAGGAGACTTTATAACCACAAGCAATCCCCAAGTCACAGGCTCAAGGGTATGTTACCTACCGCACAGTCACTGACTGGAGTCCAAGTATGAGCTCACTGGTCCTGAATCTTAGCTCCAATGAAAGGGGCTGGGGATCCAAGCATGGAGCTCGCCCTTAGCACAGCCCTGGGAGGAGTGCAGCCGAGAAGATGCAAAGGACTGTTCCCGAGGAGCGGGGACACCCAACAGGCAAGAGCCCCTGGCTTCCTTACACTCACCTGCCGTCCCCCAAAAGCATGGCTCGCAGATAGCCCTATGCCTCAAGGTACTGCGGGAAAGGGCTGCAGGGCTGCACTGCTGGGGCCACCAGGGGATGTCCTCCATGGAGCTCTGCCTCCTTCAGCTCCTTCCTGTGCCAGAACAAAGCAACTCAGTTCTTTTGCTGGACACGCTAATTTCCCCGGTGCTTGGCAGAAGCGTTGCTGTGTCTCATCTGAACATGCCAGGCACCTGTTTGTAATTTTACTTTCATGATTTCGGTGTTGTGTGTCAGGATGTTGTTCCAGAAGTGGCTGGAGCACACGGCTCCGCATTGTTAGTTGCCATTGAATGCAGGGAAGTAGAAAAGCCTGGGCTCCTATCAAAAAAAGCCTCTGCTGGTTGCTGGGATTTTTTTTCTTTTTCTTTTTTTCCCCCTTTCTTTCTTTCTCTCTTTTCCCTCCAGTACTGAGAACCAAATCAAGCTCAGGGCCTTTGCACTGAGCTACATCACCAGCCCATTTTTCATTTTGATTTTGAGATAGGGTTTCCCAAAGTTATTAAGCTGCCCAAACTGGGCTCAAACGTGTGATCGCCTGCCTCTCGTAGTGTTGGAATTACAGGCTTGCACCACTGAGCCCGGTTTGATTTAACATTTTTTAAATAAAGTCTCTCTGTATAGTCCAGGTGAGTCCCAGACTCACTAGGTAGCCTACACCTTGGGCTGGCCTTGAACTAGCAGTAATCCCCTTGCCTCAGACTCCTAAGTGCTAGGATTACAGATGTGCACCACCACCACGGCCAGCTAATTGTTATGTGGAGCTGGGGACTCAAACCCAGGGCCTTGCACACGGGAGGCAAGCCCCTCACCCCTGAGCTTTGCCTGTAGCACCTTGATTTAACTCTTAAAGGAATCACTTCCTAGAGTTTGGGAGCTCTTCTTTTCCAATGAGTCAAACTTCCAGCTCTGATGGCTTTTGTCTGTGCACGCAAAGCCTTTTATCAACAGTAAAGCTATGCCTTTTTGACATATAATTTTAGTAAAAATTATGCAGCTTCCCTGGGCTGCAGTTTCCTATTCTGCAAAACAGAGTGAACTGTAGAGGGGAAGTGACAGTTGAGGTCTGAGTTCGCAGCTCAGCGGTAGTGCACTTGCCCTGCACGTGCAAGGCCTTGGGTTCAATCCCTAGCACTGCAAAAAAAATAATTTGGCTGTGGTGGTTTACGCCTGTAATCACAGCACTTTGGAGGCTGATGCAGGAAGAAGCTAGTCTGGATTGCACAGCAAAATGCTGACTTGAAAAGCAAAAAAGTAAATAAAAATAAATAAAAATAGAAAACAAAGTGACATTTGAGGCTGATCTTTGAAATCTCTGTCCCATTATTCTGGGATTCTGTGACCACTAGAATGTCAACTCCTCCAAACCCTGGATTGCTTATATGCACCCATTTTCTAGCATCTGGAAGACAGTGTGCTAAACAAACACATGTAGAAGGGATGATCGAAGGAAGATTTACAGTACAGATAATGTCTTCCTCCAATCCTTACCCATCTGAAGGTGCACTGACCTCTAAACGATCTGTTCTTTTAGTAAATTCGAGAATGCATCATGTTTTCTGCCTCAGTGCCTTTGCACCTGTGTTTTCTCTACTAAAAACACGCCCACCTGATCTACCTGGAAAACTCCCACTGCTAACCTTCAAACCTTGATTAGGTACTGTCTTGTCCATGAAATTCTCTGAATAGGATCCTCTCCCCTGTACTCTTCCTGTGTTTGATCAACCTTTCTGTTGAAGTAGGTTTTTCTGCCAAATCGTAGATTTCAGATTTGTTTTCTGCTCCTGCCTCTCCTCTCCCGGATCCAAAGCGACTGAAGCCAGTCAAGTGTGGTAGGCATTCCAAAATATCTTAAGGAAGAAAGGTATAGATTTTACCCACACTTTGATGGGACCCTGTGTTAAGGTAGTTTAAAGCCTGGGAATATCAAAGACTTTGATTGATTTGTAATCTTACCAGGTACACTGCCAAGCTTCAATTTGCTCAGCAGGTGTAGGCAGAACTCCATTTTTAATGACATACACGTACATTTTGTTCCTCTGAAACAAACATCTACCAACAATAAAACACAGACACAAATTAAAAGGGGGAAAAACGCGATAAATTCTTCTTATTCCCATCCTCCAATGTTCCCTGGACTGAATTCTTTCTTTCTTCTCCTTCTCTCTTCTTTCCCCCCTCTCTCTATCCCTCTGTCTCTTTCCCTTCTTCTTCTCCTCCCTCTGTCCTCTTCCCTCTCCACCTCTTTCATCCTTTCTCTCTCTCTCTTGCTCTCCCTCTCTCTCTGCCATCTAAATCCAGGCCCTAGAAGAGTGCTTTGACATACAGTAGCTGCTAGACAGCTGCTTGAGAATGAATGAATAGCTGTCTTTCATTCCTTCCACTGTCCTAGCTTGTGGAAGAAGCAATCCAACCATGCAGATCCCATCTCTCCATCCCCTGCTTACTCTTTAACCCAGAGCAACCTCATTTCTTCCCTTACCTCTGTATAGGAATTGTTGTCTCGGGAGGTTATCAATGATCTAATTACAAAATATAATGGAATTGTCTCAGACTTCCCTCTGCCTGACTCTATTATAGCATTTGGAACCATTAGTCTTCCTGAAACATGCTTGCATCGAAACAGCCTGAGTTTTAAAGTTAAGACAGCATCGTTCGTGTTCATCTTCCCCTTGCCCACTGACGGGCTTGGGCGAGGCACCTTGTACATCTCTCATTATTCTAAATTTGATGTCTCTGGGTTGTTGGGAGGATCAGGTGGAATATTTGCATAAAGCACTAAGTCAGTGCTTGGCTCACTGTAGCCCAGACAGTCAGTCATTAAAAACAAAAGTAAAACTCAACTTGAGTAGTAGTCATATAAAAATAAAACTTAAACTTGGACCACAATCTGTTCCTTGTTTGTCCCTCCTTCTCCCCGTATGTCCTTATTCTCTGACTTATCTTATTTTCAGAATGTCTTATCGCATGTGCTCTAACCTCTGAGCGACAGCCCTGGGCTTTGCCCTCAGAATTTCCAAACTTTCCCTTTTTAGAGCCTCTACTTAGGCTGTCATTAACCTATTCTTTTCTAGTGAAATTCACAGGTGAAGCCTTAATTTAAATAACAGTTCCTCCACCAGGCCTGCCTACACCATTTCTTTCTCTCTAGTCAAAAATGTATCAATCTTTCCACTCCCATCTCATTTGCTCTTGCATTTTGCACTTAATTAACTTTGCCTTGCTAGACGGTATGGTGTGCTCCACAGGCAAACTGCACCTTCCTTACTGGCTGTCCCTCGCTGTCACTCAGGAAGGAGCCACCAAATACAGTCCTTCAGCTCAGCAACTGCTTGTAGAATTAAACTGATTGGAAATTAACACGAAGGGCCCCCTTTGCCAACAAGGGTAGGATAACAGAACCCTAGCTGGATGTAACAAAGGCTAACATTTTTGTCTCAGTTACTTTCTCATTGCTGAGACACAATACCAGACACAACTTCAGGGTGGAAAGGTTTACTCAGCTCACAGTTGGACGCCTCAGCCCTTCCATGGGCCCGCTGGCAATGGCAGCATGGCTAAAGGTCTCGTGGAGAACCGCTGCCCGTATCTTTGCAAGAGGACGAATGAGGGCTGGGGAAACCTGGGGCAACAGCGTGTTCTTCCAGGCCATACTTTCAGTGACCTGTCACATCTCAGTAATCTGTCCCTCCTGACCCGGCCTTACCTCCTAACAGGGCATGGAACCCATAGATAATCCCCAACATCCAAATATATGAGGCTCTTAGGGGACATTTCCGGTCCAAACCCTACCTCATTTACACAACACTTACCATGTGCCGAATTATTCTAAAGAGCATGAGCTCCAACTGCTCCAGGAGGGAGCTGTTACTCAGAATCTTGATCCGATAGTTGAGGAAGGGGAGAGGCGCAGCATAGCAGGGAGTGATGTGAGGACTCTGAAGCTCAACTAGCGTGACTGTGGGCCTGTGCACTTTCTCCCTGGTGATCTACTCCGGGGTGCTCCCGAGGAATGTGGCTGGCCGCACAGCTGGAGCGGGGCGAGCAGCCAAGGGTGGCTGGAATGACCTCAGGGAAGTCTTCTCCGGCCTCGGTTTGCACAAACTCTGTCCTTGCAAAACCCCGAGGACGAACGATGATGTCTAGCTGGGCCTTGGAGTTCTGGTGTCAAGAGCAAGGACAGCCAAATTACTGTTGTGCAAAACATTCTGACTCCCAAGCCTTTTGAAGAGCTCTGAAACCACCAGGGCTTATCTGGTGGCAGTCCTCCTCCCGACCTGACGTCATTGCTCACCCTGGCACCTGCGAGGGCTGTAGGAAGCCATCCCCTGCTGGCCTTGCGCATTCCCCAGGGCGGAGAGCAATCCCCAGGCTCCATTCTTGGGAACTGAGTCTCCATCAAGGTCTTAAAGCGTTCTCTCCTCTCCTTTAATAGGAGAAGCTAGACCCAAAGGCTGATCAACTTGGGTTCTTTTTGAATTATGTTTGGCCACCATTGCTTTTCTAACTGGCCCTCCTTTTCTAACCACACAAATTCAGTGCAATTGCCTTTGACCGTGTGTGTGCGTGTGGGAGGGGGTTATGTGCATTGTGCTGGGTCTTGAGCCCAAGGGAGCTCAACCACTGAGTTACATACGCAGTCTTTTTTTTTTTTTTTAAATTCGGATTTCGTGTCTTGCTAAGTGGCTCAAGCTACCTATAAACTTGTGATCCTCTTCTCTCTGTCTCCCAAGTAGCCGGGATTACTGATATGTACACTCAGTAACATTTCTTGAGTATCCAGATCCTCTTTTGGGAGATGAAAATAGTTTAAAAAGGAACAGTAGGTACCAGGGGTGGGCTTAAGTTATGCTTTCCAATTCATTCTCTCTTCTACCCTCCATTGCTGGCTCTCAGTTGATTATTTTCCTAGATATTAGTCCCTGTGTTTGTAGTTCACGGTGCAAGGTACAAAAGCTGTCTGTGGGTTGCCAGGAGGTGCCCAGCGTCCAGTGAGCAAATGTCTGAAGGCGATGATGGGCACCTCTGTGGACTTTGTTTTAGGCACAAGGGAATTGTTCTTAGTGTCGAGAGGGAATCTAGGGCTCAAAGATCTGCAATGGTAGGGTGGATACTGGGGCTTTGAGAGATTATCTCTTCCCTTCCAGTGCCTCTAACCAGGGTTCAGTTACCTTTAAAGATCTACAGAGAAAGCCACATTTTAGCCAGCTTGGTCACGCATTCCAGTGCTTAACTGGCCTGCATCTGCCTCCCTGCTTTCTATACGAACTCATTTCCCTGTGTTGGGGAATCGGAAGAGCCAGGGAGGACCAGTTGCCTGGTGCTTTCATGACCTTGTCCACATTCCATCCAATTTCCAGCCTCCCTGGCAGCCACAAGTTCCATTTCATGAATTCCAAATTCCTCTTTCCTTCATAGCTTGGCTAATCCCTGGGGCTGGCTATTCCAAATGGCGTGGGGAGAGAGACTCTGGGTCCCAGCCTCCAAGTCTAGCTATCTTAGAACACTCTGTGTTCTGGGTAGCCTCCTGCCCTTGGCATCCTGGGGCAGGTGGAAAGGCAGGGGTAGGGTGGGTCGGCCACTGGCTGCTCTAGTGATTCCCACATCCTACCCCTTGACTCTGTACCCAGGAGAAATCCAGCCTCGATGCTGCTGTATTTCACTTAAGTTCCCTGCAGGAAGTTTCAACTGAATAAGGACTGTGTCATTTTTCTGGATCTCCTGAAGCAATGGACAGGTGCTGGGTGTCTTATGTCCACAGGAAAATGGAGCTGTGGGTGCAGCCCAGAGTAAACAACAGTTGCCTGGTAATGGGATCTCTTTTCATTTCAAGTCAGAGGCCTGGCTGGGAGATGGGAACTTGGGGGCTGGGCGGTTCTGGCCACCACCTGTCTGGGGAGGTCTCAAGGTGAGATCAGACTCACAGAGAACTGCGGGGGTCATGGAGAGCCACGGGCAGAAGGGAGAAAGTATGGAGAGATGGGAGGGAAGACTAGGGGGTGAATGCAGGGGCTGCTGTCCTGACAGAGGGTCAGGAAAACACTTTGGTATTCGCACCCCATTATTAGGAAATGGTGTTCTGAACCCTTTGCTTTCATTTGCCTGCTAATAAAACAACTGCTGGCACTCAACAGCCATGTGTAATTTCACGAAGTACCTGCCTGAAGCCAAGACTAGTAACATTTTGGTGCTACAGGAGACCTGCTTCCAGAGCTGGTGCATTTAATGTGATTTTGGTGGCCTCTCCAGTGGCCTCCAAAGGTCTGGGTTCAAGTTCTGGCCTTTTCATCAATGAGTCATGGTCATTTATTGGTGACCTTGGAGAAATGACTGCATTTCTTTGCCTCACTTTCATCCTTGCAAAATGACAGTAATAACTTAGGCTCTCCCTCACTCCCGGGGTCAGGAGGAAGGTGGGACAGGACGGAGGAAGGCCCTTTGAAGGGACATAAAGATCACACACACAAAAAAAAAGTTACAGGAGATGGCCACTGGAAAGAGAAACATGTTTCTTCCTCAGCAAGTTTAGGGCACCCCATGTTTCGAAGTGGTGCCCCATTATGGTGATAGCGCCAGGGGAAACAGAAGTAGCTGGAGGGGTTGGGGGGCGTGTTTGGAGTAGGGTTTTCATGAAGGAGAAGGGTATGGCGTGGAGGAAAGAAGAGACTGCAGGTGGACAGGAAGGAGAACCATCTTAGGGACTTGCAGTGCTCTGGCCTCCAGCTTTCCCACCCTGTGAAAGTTTGCCCTCGGGCTAGTTGAAATGTAAAAGATCATTCTTCTCCTCCACTGCTCTGCCCAAGGCTTAAATTGAACCCCATAGGACTTTAGGTCCAGAATCTACTGTGGGTAGGACGCCTAGCGGAAGTGTGTGGGAAGAGAGCTGGCAGCTCTTTGACACATTTTTTTTTCCTTTTATTGGTGGTACTGAGGAGCCAGCCTAGGGCCTTCGCACTGAACCACATCCCCAGCCCATTTTTTACTTGTGATTCCAAGACAAGATCTTATCAAGCTGCTAAGTTGCCCAGGCGAGGCTCAAACTTGTGATCCTCCTGCCTCAGCCTTCCAGAGCGCTGAGATCACAAGCCTGCACCCCCTGGCCTTGCTGTTTTTCATTTTGAGAGGTCTACATTAAATTCAAGAGTGCCCACAAAAAAGGTAAAAGGGGCCACACGCTTTGTTTATTCTCCTTTTCCCCCAAATACATCACATTCTCTTGGATCCCCCTGGCAGTGCCCCCCGCTTCTTCTCTTAAATACCCGGACGCTTGTCTCCTACTTCAACAGCTTTCTTGAACCAGAAAGTTGTCAGATCCCCCGGAAAGAGCTCCTGCTTGGAGAAAACCCAGCGCCTGAACAAACTGGAACACTGGCTCAGCTCAGGATCCTAAAGCTTAGAGTTCCGGCTGGCCTTCTCACTATCCCCAGGGGCGGAAGACACGTCTCGTTGCTGGCTAGGCCTGGCCTTTACCTGATGGAAAGAGGTTCTTCTTTCCCTGTCACATCCGGGAGCTACACCAGTGATACCAGATCCTCCCTGAGAGAGCCAGTGCCGGATGCCCAGGGAGTCACTTCTGGGTGGGCCTGGCTTGGCTTCTGGCTACGTCTGTCTCCCTGAGCAGGCCACATCTCCTGCAGTTCACAGACTAGCTGAGACCACGCAGTGCTGGGATGTCTTGAACTCTTCCTACGCATCAGGACACGACGGACCTGGGCCAGCTGTCCCTTTAAGGTGTTGCTCATCTGCAGGGACATATTTTTTGTACAGAATTTTTGTGGCCTTTGTCAATAGGATTTTCCCCCTCCTCAGCTTTTGGGATGCTTGTGAAATGTGACCCTTTCTCGTGGCTCAGAAGCGGGGTGTTAGGTCGCAGATGGGAACTGGACTCACTGAGGGTGACATAGGATGGTCAAAATGGTGGACGCGGCAGAGTGGTCTTTGGTGTTCACCATGAGTCTGTACAGGACAGGCAAACGCGTTGCTAGGGCAGCAAGAAGCGGGTGCTATGGTCTCTGCTCCAGCAGCTGGGATCCTACCTGGACTGATTCACAGTTTCAGGTTCTAGGTCCTGTGACTTGGGACACACTGGCCTTTGTCCCCCAGTCCCTGCCCCTGGCAGGCTGAATTGAGCCAGCTCCAGGAGCGTAAAGGGGGTGCCCTTGCCTTCCTGGGACTCTGGTGGACGCCTGGTCTGGCTTGCCCACCTCTCCCTTCTCTCTTTACTCGGTTGAGGACACACAGCACTGGAAGGGTTGCTCAGGGTGCGTAGGGT
>PVKB01008392.1:0-17281 GCA_004027205.1 Ctenodactylus gundi | reverse complement strand
TTCCCCCTCATGGGCTTGAGTCTTTTTCATTAACAAATTCTTATTGTTGCCTGTTTGGTCGGTTTTCCCATTGCTAGGACAGAAACCCTCTTGTACAACTCGAAGGAGAAAAGGCTTAACTTGGTTGAGGGTTTCTGATGTTTCAGTGGAAAGCCAGCAGACTCCTAAGCAGGAATCACCAGGAGAGGGTCACCGCAGAGGACAACTGCCAGCCTCGTGGGACTCAGTGCGCAGCCGACAGCAGCGAGAGGAGTGGGAGTGTTTTCCCTCCGAACATTCACATTGCTAGAATCTGTCTGTGCCTAGCCTACTGAAGTCTTGCAGACATAGTAATAACTACAGCTTTTTTCTGTGAGTGTACAGTCAGTAGGGTAAATGTACTCTTCTTCTTTTTCAAAATCCCCTAAGTATGTTTGGGGATCTGAAGTTAATGAATTAGGTGATAAAAAAAAAATTATGGGTGGACATTAAGCTACTGCACTCAGCAACAATAGACCAAATATATACAAAGTTTAGCCATGGTAGCTGCGCTTCAGTTAATTGGAGGCAGCATTGTAACTAAGGAACCAGCACGACTGTCACCAGCTGAGTGGTTTCTGTAGTCAGGTCATGCTGCCTGGAGTTTGTTGAACCTCTTTGGGCTCTGATGGTGGCGCAGTTCTGGAAGTGTTTTTGTTTGGCTTTGTTTTCCATTGAGCAAAAGTCAGTAGCTTAATCAGTCTAAGAAATTTCACATTTGGTGTGGTTATACCTGCTCCAAAAGCTGCTCATATTGAAGACAACAGAGGTTGTCCTCTAGAAAGTACGTTGTCTTATATTAAACATTTAAAAGCATGAATGTAAAACATAGCCACACACTCTAATGTCGATCTAAGTGAGATAGGACTCAGTGTAAAGTGAGCAGTCTCCTTCCCACTCCTGACTTTTTCGTACGCAGTGTCTATCTCTGTAGGAAGTCATAATTTCCCAGTGTTCAAGAATTCTTTTAAACACATACACAAAGAGGCAGACATGCATCTTTCAGTATAAAAAACGCACATTGTATACACAGATCTGTATATAGTAATTTAAAAGATGAGTTTTATATCTTTTGTTATGATTTTGCCCCTGGAAAGATGTCCCTTCATTGCGTGTCTCTTAGGGTCATGCCTCAGTGGCACTGAGGTACGGCAGCAGTCTGATTTTGGCTATTGTTGACAGACTGAGCCAACCCCTACGTGCACGTAAGAATTGGGCTACCTTGTCTTGAAAGGTGGGTCAATTTCAAACATGTTACATTTTTCTGTTCAAGGATGGATAGTTGGGTCCAGCCAGTGTGTGACTTAGTTAATGTGATGGTTAATCTCCATTCCCTACTTGATTGGTTTGGGAGAGTCCAAGAACAGTGGTTTCTAGAGTACGTTGTAATATGGGTTCGAGAACTGGGCGCGCAAGACTCGCCCTGCATGTGGACAGCGTTATCCAAGAGGCTGGAGGCCTGGGTCAAACCAAAAGCTGGAGGAATGGCAAGTGTGAACCTATTTGATCCTTTGTGAACAGTAGTGATTTTGTTGTTATTGTGGTTGCTGGTGACACCTGTGGATGTCAGACTCCAGGTTCTTGAGTCCTTCAGTCCAGACTTGCCCTAGCTGTTCCCCAGCAGCCTTCCAGGCCTGCAGTGCCAGGCTGAACTGTATGATTTCGTCCCTCTTCTTCTGTGGCTTCCTTCTGAATCTGAGCAGCTACTGGTTTCTCCAGCTTTCCAGCCTTAAGTTGGCCTCTGATTATGCGTCAACCTAAATTCTCTCTTACAGTTAAATACATATTTATTCTATGCTAATTTTCTGGATAACCCTGACTGATACAGTGGATACATGAGAGCACAGATGTGGTTGCATAGTCATTTCATGTTCCAGGCAAGAGTTAACCCTCCACAAGCTCCTGGTATTATGTGAGAAGCTCCTTTTAAAGAGTGAATAGTTATAGTCTTTTTTTTTTTTTTTTTGAGACAGTTTTTCCTCTATAGGCCCGATTGGTCCTGAACTCACTATGTAGCCCTGGCTGGCTTTGAACTCCTGACAATCCTCCTGCCTCAGCCTCACATGTTTTTGGATTACAGGTGTGCACCACCACACCCAGTTTCAGTGTTGCGGGGGAATTGAACCCAGGGCCTGATGCTTATGCTATAACCACTGAGCTCCTCCCACCAGCCTCTACAGTTATATTCCATCAAATGAATGTTCTTGTTCTAGAACTCACGTCTACTTTCATAGGAAAGAGTAAAGAAAGTTAGGAAGAACTGAGTTTGGGTGATTAGGTTGGGTGGTGTGTGGGTGGTTTGATCAGACACGTGATCTTTTTATTCACAGGAGTGAGTTAATTTTAGATTCTAGAAAGGGCTTAGTTCTGAGTTTTAATGGTAAAAGGAAGACCAAATTTTTGATTTCAAGGCACTGGGGTAAAGTTTACCCTAAATCTGGTTAGGCCAGATATTTTGTCCCGATTGGTCATTGAGTAGTAGGAAAATGCTCAGCTAATTGTTTCTGAGGTACAGAACGAAATTTGGAGAGTCTGGGTTTGGCCTTATCATAGGTAAACAAGGTGATCATGTAATTCCTCGCAAGAACACAAAAACAAGGGAGCAGTTTAAGATCCTTTTCTGGACCATATGGCTCAGGTAAAATTCAACATTATCAACGTGTCAGATTGACCTATTTTGTCCTATATAGATTTCAGCATACTCTGCCTTCCATTTTACTACCTCCAGGAAACCAACTGAGAATTGCTTTGTGTTTGAGTCAACTTCCATAGCCACTGTGGAGAGGCTGAAATACAAAAGCAGCCATTTCAATTCTGTCATGCCCATATTCTGTCAGACTAGCACAATCAGAGTGGTACCATTGGAGGGGAATACGTCAATCTGAGGGATTAGGAAACCCACCCAGGATAGACTTTATAGGTGTGGGTGTGTCTGTGTGTGAAGGACGTGTAATCCAGCCAATGAGTGAAACCCACTTGGATGTGGGAGACCCAACTGCCAGATTGAACCAAATAAAGGGAAGTAAGAGGACAGTTATAGATTTTCCTGAGAAAGCTCTCACCTGCGTGATTGTCTGTGGACATCGACTTCTGTCTACACATGACCCGCCTTTATTGTCTGGTATTTCACATTGTTCTTTGGACAACCGAGATCCGCAGCTAGCTGACTCTCACCGTCTGTCGTGTTATCCTGGACAGGTGTTTCATCTCACAGCTGAGCAGCCTTCAGACCCTCCAGCTCTTGCACATACATGTTGCCATTTTGGACCATCTCTCTCCTTGGAGTTATAAGCCCTCCAATAAATCCCCTTTCTGTGTAATTTCTGTCAATTTGCTCACTTGTAGAGCCCTAAACAATACACTGAGAGACCTGCAGTCTTGCTTTCAAACAGTTCACTTTTGACATCAGAGAATGGTTGTTTCTAGGGTTTTTATTTTATTTTATTTTATTTTTTATTTTTTGAGAAGACTGTATACCAGTTGTGTGATTAAGAGCTAATTTTCCTTCTCACTTTCCTGGATAGAAACCTGCATCAAAAGACTTTTCTTACATTTTTTTGTTTCTCATGAAGAGTTTAGGAGATAATGAAAGAGAAACTAGTTCACCTGAACTCCTAGGAAAAGGGAGGCTGATTTCAGAGGTTCTCACCCACTCCATCCTGACCCTGCTCTAGTCCACACACAAGAGCAGCTTAATTTACCAAGGAGCGGTTGGCTTATGTCCAGCTGAGCCTGCCGCTGCCTTTCCTTATCACACTTCTTGACACCTTCTCTGCTTCCTATACGGTCTTCTTTGTCCTGGGGACAGGGGGATCCTGGATGTAATTTTGTCCTAGTAAGAGAATATCACGAATTGGTTATGAGCATACGTGTCCTTAGCTCCAGGCTGCTGCTTAAAATCTCGTCTGGGAAGTTTACCCTACTTTTTGTCTGGCTTCTGCTGCCACAGGACACAAGAATTCCGTCTTTCATGGAATGTCCTTAGACGCATGAGGATGCTTTTAGTCATCTATTTGGAGCTGCAAGGCAAGCTATGATTTAGATTATTTCCACTGTTGAGCTGTACTTCTGCAAGGCTGAGTATATTCTTAAGAGGAGGAGATGGCTAAATCCCTTTCTTTGTCTATTTTCTTTCCGTCCTTCTACTAAAAGAATATGAGAGTCAAAGGAAACATGAGGTTCATGGAATACACTCTGAAGGAAGGCATATAGTATATCAAGGTGTATTTCAGAACAACTGAGTGTTAGAGTCGAGTGGATGAGTGGGACAAGAACTTTACCATCCATTTTGACTTTTTTGTTTAACTTCCCCAGAAAATAAAGACAAAAGTGAACTTTGGTTACAAGGAGCATTAGGTATCGGGGGCCTTTGATAACTGTTTTATTGGACTTTTGTGGTCTTTGTGTGTTCAGAATGATCCAGTTCCCATGCAGCTAGTTAACTCAGGGAAATTTATCAAAAGCAAAGGCAGACGCTCAGCTGTGCAGGGTCGTGATTTTCAACACCATTACTATAGTGGTTTTCATTTTTTCCCCACATTTTATTGATATGAATACGTGCAAAATTCAAGGTTTACAATGAGTTTGGGCATTTTGTGCACATTCTTATCTTGTCAAGGTGACAAGGGCTTTCCCACTCTCCTTTTGTCCCTCTTCCTCCCCACCCCGCCCTCCCTCTTTCCTCCCCACCCCATCCCCTTCTTTCACTTTGTCTTTCTTCTTAAGTTCTAAAGGAGTTGTGATCTGGGTTTCTCATATCAGAGAGACCATTCGATGTTCCACCTTCTGCTTCTGACTCACTTCACTGAGCATGATATTCTCAAGTTTCTTCCATTTGCCTATAAAAGCCTCCACGCTGCTGGACTTTGTTGATGCATAGTATGCCATTGTGCATAAATTCCACAGTTTGTGTATCCACTGGTCTGTTGATGGGTTTTTTGGTGACTTCCATATTTTAGCTATTGTTAGTTGTGCTGCTATAAACATGGGTATACATATATCTCTGCTGTGTGTTGTTTTGGCCTCTTTTGGATATATTCCCAGAAGGGGTGTCACTGGATCAAAGGGGATATTTATTTCTAGTCTTTTGAGAGCTCTCCATACTGCTTTCCAAAGAGGTTGTACAAATTTACATTCCCACCAACAGTGCAAGAGGGTTCCTTTCTCCCCATAGCCAAGCCAGCACTGATTGCTATTTGAATTGTTGATGTAGGCCATTCTGTCTGGGGTGAGATGGTATCTTAGCATTGTTTTGATTTGCATTTCTCTTATGGCTAGAGATGGTGAACATCTTTTCATGTATCTATTGGCCTTTTGCATTTCTTCCTGAGTGAACTGTTTCTTCATTTCATTTGCCCACTTTTCAATAGGATCCTTTATTTCGATGGGCTTACTGTTCTTCAGCTCCCTGTATATTCTGGTTATAAGCTTCTTATATGAGATGTTGGTGGTAAATAGTTTTTCCCAGTCGGTTGGATCTCTTTTTACAATGTTGATAGTTTCCTTTGCTGTGCAGAAACTTTTTAGTTTGACAGGATCCCATTTGTTAATAATGGGGTTAATTTCTTTTGCCTTTGGTGTCTTGTCAAGAAAATCTTCGCCTACCCTTGTGTCTTTTATAAATTTGCCTATTTTGTCTTTCAGAAGGTTTTGTGTTTCATTTTTAATGTTTAGGTCATTGATCCATTTTGATTTGATTTTGGTGCATGTTGATAGATGTGTGGCTAGATTCATTCTTCTACATGTGGATGTCCAGTTTTCCCAGCACCGTCTGTTGAACAGGCTGTCCTTTTTCCATTGTATGAATTTGGTCCCTTTGTCGAAGATGAAGTAATTGAGGGTATTTGGGCATGTCTCTGCATCTTCCATTCTGCTCCACTGGTCTATCTGTCTATTTTTGTGCCAGTAGCTAATTGTTTTTCCAACTATGGCTTTAGAGTATAGCCTGTTGTCAGGAACTGTAATGCCTCTTGCTTTGGTCTTGTCGCTCAGGATTTCTTTGGCTATTCTTAGTCTCTTTTGGTTCCATATGAATTTAAGAATTATTGTTTCCAGTTCTTTGAAGAAACTTGGAGGTATTTTGCTAGGAATTGAATGGAATGTGTATATCAGTATCGGTAGTATAGTCATTTTTACTATATTTATTTTGCCTATCCAAGAGCAGGCGATACCTTTCCATTTTCTAGTGTCTCCTATAATTTCTTTCTTCAATGTAATGTAGTTTTCTTTATATAGGTCCTTCACGTCCTTGGTTGGGTATACTCCTAGGTATTTAATTTTTTGCTGAGCTACTGAGAAAGGAATTGTTTTTGAGTTCTTGCTCAGGGAATTCATTGTTAGTGTGGAGAAAGGCTATGGATATTTTAGTGTTAGTTTTGTAGCCTGTGATTTGGCTAAAGTTTATTTTATTCTCGGAGCTTCATAGTAGAGTTTTTAGGGTCTTCCATGGAGATAATATCATCTGCAGAGAAGGAGAGTTTGACCTCCTCCTTTCCAATGCTGATTCCCTTTATTTCATTTTCTCGTCTGATGGCTCTGGCGAGTGTTTGAAGGACTATGTTGAATAAGAGTGGTGACAGTGGGCAGCCTTGTCTTGTTCCTGATTTGAGAGGGAACGATTTCAACATTCCTCCATTTACTATGATATTTGCAGTAGGCTTAGCATACCTGGTCTCTAGGAGTTTTAGGTAGGGCCCTTCTGTACCTATTTTCCTCAGTGTTTTTATCATGAAAGGGTGTTGGTTTTCGTCAGGGGCTTTTTCTGCATCAATAGCGATGATCACGTGGTGTTTGTTTTAGCTTTTGTTGATATGGTGTATTACGTTGATTGATTTACCCATGTTGAACCAGCCTTGCATCTCAGGAATGAAGCCTACTTGATCATGGTGTATGATCTTTCTCATTACTTGTTGGATTCTGTTTGTCAGAATCTCATTGAGGATTTTTTACATCTATATTGATTAAGGATATTGGTCTGTAATTTTCCTTCCTAGTTAAGTCTTTGTCTGGTTTTGGGACTAGTGTGATGCTAGCCTCAAGAAATGAGTTTGCTAGCGCTCCTTCCCTTTCTATTTTATGAAATAGTTTGAGGAGGACTGGAGTAAGTTCTTCCCTAAAGTTCTGAAAAAATTCTGCTGTGAATCCATCCGGGCCTGGACTTTTGTTTGTAGGTAGAGCTTTTCTTACTGCTTCAATTTCTGTGTGTGTGATGGGGATGTTCAACGTTTTTATATCTTCTTCACTTAATTGTGGTATTTTATAAGTACCTAGGAACTCATCCATTTCTTCCCAGTTCTCAAGTTTATTAGAATTTAGGTGTTCAAAGTAATTTCTTATAATATTCTGGACTTCTGCATAGTCTGTTGTAACTTCACCCTTTTCATTGCTAATTGTGCTAATCTGTGCCTTTTCTTTCTTTATCTTGATGAGGTTGGCAAGAGGTTTGTAGATTTTATTAATTTTTTTGAAGAACCAGCTCTTTGTCTCATTAATCGTTTTTATTGTCTTTTTAATTTCGATCTCATTTATTTCAGATCTGATCTTTATAATTTCTTCTCTTCTGCATTTTGGGTTGAGTTGTTCTTCTTTCTCTAGGTCCTTAAGGTGCATCATCAGTGAATTTATTTGTGACCGTTCTGTTCTTTTGATGTGTACAATTATAGCTGTGAATTTTCCTCTAAGGACTGCTTACATTGTGTCCCACAGATTTTGATATGATGTTCTTCCATCGTCATTTAACTCTATGAAGTTTTTGATGTCATCTCTGATTTCTTCCGTGATCCATTGTTTGGTCAGTAGTAAGTTGTTAAGTCTCCATGTGCTTGTGTATTTTCTTCTCTTTCTGGTGCTGTTGAGTTCCAGTCTTACTCCACTATGGTCTGAGAGTAAGCAGGGACTATTTCTATCCCTATATATTTGCTTAAGCATGACTTAGGTCCTAGGACGTGGTCTAGATCCTGACACAAAGGTTCAATGGATTCAGCCAAAGTCACATCAGTAGTAAGTGGTGTACTCTGATCTGTATCTAAGTAGTCCTTGGCTTTTACCCACTACTCTAGCAGAGTTTTCTGGCCTAATAAAACTCTAGAACACAACTGGCCAAGCCCACATTTGAGAGAGAGGGTTGAGGGAAACAACACATTTTCTTAACAGAACACACTTAGCTCCCAGTAGAAATGCAGGTGCTTGGAAAGCTTTATGTTGCCCCAGGACATCAAGAGAAGCTCCTCACTGCTTCACCTCGCTAGGGTGAAGGGGAATGGGGCAGCCATTAGGTTGAAGAAGCCAGTCAAAGTGTCCAACCACCTTTGGCCTGCCAGAGGCTACCCTACAGCAAGTGTTTCCTTGGGTTACTGTTTAGGGGCTCTGACTTCATCTCTCAAGCTAGCTATTCCAATTCCCTGACACCAAAGCCACATCCCTGTGGAGGTTCTTTAGCACTTAGTCATGGGTTTTTAGAATTGACTTAATCCTTTAAGCTCTGAAAAGCCAGGGGACACAGCTTTCCTGCAAAAGAAAAACCATGGAATTTGTATCATATTGTATTTTTGTTTCTGAGAGTAACTAAGGAGCCTTTCTTCTGGGCTAGGTTTTCAGCCCTTTTTTATTGTTTATTTGAGACAGATTCTCGTTAAGTAGCTAAGTTGCCCAGGCTGGGCTCCAATTTGCTGTTATCCTGCCTCAGCTCCCCAGAGTGCTGAAATTACAGGCCTGGGCCACTGGGCCTGGCCTTGGATCTTTCTAACCAATTCGCTTGAGCCACATATTTTACTCTTCCTCTCTCCATTTCCCGTTCCCCCATCTCTTTCTCTCACTCTGTAATGCCCATATCTATGGAAACGCTAGGAGAGTCTAACGGGAGTTTGGGGACTTCATTTAGGACTTGCAGCGCTGTGGCCACTGTTTGTGTGGGACTAGTGTTTTGGCTGACCTGTGTGGACCCTCAGAGGCTCCAAAAGGGAAGTGGACTCTTAAGAAGACCTTCCAAGTGGTGGTCAAGGTCACAAAGAGGTGGAGTTCAAGTAAGAGTAGCAGAGAAATGTGAGTCTGGGGCTAATGAGCAAGAGACAGCAGTGCATCTGCAGTTTTGTTTTGTTTGTTTGTTTTATTTTCCTCCAGAGACTTACCCATGATCTATGAGAAAGGACCTCCCGGGGAAGGCCTATGCCTCTCATTTCCAGGTTAGGAAACTAAGGAATGGCTTGGGAGGAGAAGTTTGGTGTTCTTTAAGCTTCTACAAGTGGTTAATAGAGTGTGATGCTGTGTGATCTGGTCCATGGAGCTGTTGATCTGGGATCTTTTTGTAGAAATCTAGGTGTCTCTGTGAAAGCAAATCTAGTATTTCGTTTAGCAAGAAGGAGAGGCAATGGAATTATTTTCTTAAACTTAGAGAACATGAGAAAAACTTACAAATAGGAAGAAATCATTTATATTTGTCTTTTTTAATCTTATCAATCTAAACAGGAGAACTACATAATAGTATATGTAATTAGTAAAATAAAACTTTAGGACTCGGAGAGATTGAACTATGTAGAGAGCATCTGTATCCCTGGAGGAACCAAGCCATGAAATCCCATTCAGTGTTTTCAGGGGTAAATTATTATGTGAAGTTTGTAGAAGATCAGACATAAGTCCAAGGCACCAGTGATCATCGCCCCTCCACATCATCGTTGAAGGGGAGCAGGAGTGTTCTGAGCCTTTTCTGTCACCGTCTGGGAGATTTGGCATATGTACAGATTTTGGTGAGTTTGGGAATTGAAGGATGTGCTCAGTTTCTCATGCTTTCTCCTCTCTTGGTTCAGCCATTTAATCCTTCAACCCTCCCCAGAAGAGGAGCACAGAGGACAAAGGAATGTACACAGTTTTCCTCTCTGTTCTGTGCGGAGTAGGACTGTGTTTTCTCACTCACGAAACGTCCTTGAATTCTCCATGGATAGTGGAGCTAGTGGAAGTGGCAGGTGAAGATGGATGAAGCAGACAGTGTGGAATATGCCCCTCACTTGGAGAGGCTTGATCCCCCTGTGCAAGTGTCGCCGGCTTCTCCCCTGTGTCTTTGCCTGATGTGGACTCATGCAGTCAGTCACTCAAGTCTAGCATACCTCTTACTGCCTAAGATAGTTCTTACTGTTCTTGGGATACTGAGAGAAATATGAGATTGTCTTCCCATTGAGTAATTAACCATGTGAGGTTAATAATTTCTAGTTATTTACATTAAACTGTGCCAGAACAGGTGACACGTAAAACACACCAACACACATTCAGATTTCAGTCATTATGAGCAGGAAGAAGTATTCCAAACAATCCATCATTTAGTGTCATGTGGAATTTAAGGGCACAGGGCGGAGAGTGTAGCTCAGGGATAGAGCACTTGGCCTGACATGTGCAAGGACCTGGATTCCATCTCTAGCACTACCATAAAAAATATGGAGACAGTGAGGGAAACTGT
Source organism: Ctenodactylus gundi (assembly GCA_004027205.1). Taxonomy (NCBI): domain Eukaryota; kingdom Metazoa; phylum Chordata; class Mammalia; order Rodentia; family Ctenodactylidae; genus Ctenodactylus; species Ctenodactylus gundi. The sequence continues at coordinate 6,819 of PVKB01008392.1, read as the reverse complement.
GAATACCTAGAGAGAGTACAGGTACAGATGTATAAATTAGTGAAATTGCCTTATGGAGAAGTACTTGTATTATGTTATTGTTATGGTTTGAATCTGGAGTGTCCCCCCAAAGCCTTGTGTTATGTGGAACCGTGTGCTGTTGGGATGTGAGGGCTGGAGGGGATGGGTGTTTCCGGCTTGATCTAGAGGGATTGTATCAACTTGTTGAGATAGGGAGGGTGTCCAGCACAGAGCTTTCAAGTATGTGTTTTTGATGGGTGGACCAGAAAATGAGGGAGGAACACCTGCTTTTGGCTGTGGGGGCCCAACAGGAAGCTTGAATTAAGTTAAAAAAGGAAGAAGAAACAATGTTGCAGCTTCTTCCTGGGAAAGCTCCAGTCTCGCCTGAGTCTGCAGCTCTTAAGGCCATCCTCCCTTCTCCTAGTTCCTGATCACTTGACTTCTGTCCCCAATGCCACCAGCAGCTCTCCAGTCTCAGCCATGCGCCTTCACTATTGTCGTCCTTTAATTTGTGGCTCTTTGGTTGGTATTCTGTCATAGCACTGAATAAGTAACTAAGACATTTATTCTTGTACAATACCAAGGGTCACTTTCATATCAACCAGGGACAGCCATTATTGACATTAGGGTCTATTAACTTGTAATCTTTTATCTAATGCTAAATGTACATACATACATAATCTGGATCAGCACTAATATGCATATAAACTGTGTGTGTGTGTGTGTGTGTGTGTGTGTTCTAGTAGAAACAAACTGGTTGATCTAAGCCATGTGTTTGTATATAGATTTGTACATAAAAGAAAAACATGAATTGTGACAAATAGGCCATAGGGCATTAAATTTTCCTAATATAGAGGATAGTGCCTTGCATATAGGAAGCACTTAGTATATATTTCTTAGTTATGAATGGCTGCTATTTGTATATTTTTTGTTAAAGTTCACAGATTATTTAGGCCCCAGTACAATGTCAGGGGAGGCAGAAGATGACAGGAATTACATGTTAGGTTGAGAGATGAATTTGAGGATGTAGAAGGAGTTTTGGAGGAAGTTGGAACTGTCTGAGAAGTGCCCTGTATCAATGCCCTGTTGGTCTTTGGAGACCGCCTGCACTTTGTGTGAAGATTCCTCGATTTTCTGGGAGTACCTGCTTTATGCCTAAAGTTCCACATCCACAATCTCTTAAGATCATTTTTTAATTTTCAGTATTCCAGGGAATCTTTACTTCAGTTAGGGATGTTGATGTAGATTTACCTAAGAGGATTAGTCAAAAGAGAACCCTAAGGAAGTGTTTTTGTTGGAATCCCTCGAGAGTTGTATTTATTACAAGGTCCAGTTTTTCCACATTGTCAGGGACCCCTCTTCTATGAGGGTTCCTAATATTTACTGCCCATGGGTGGCCACTGCATTTCCCCCCTGACTAACCAGCACAATCAAATTGTTGATAAGTAATGATGAGTCAAACCCATAGCTGCTTCTTGCTGAATAGGAACATTGTTAGGGGACCCATGAGTTTGAGGATTAGCACAGGTGCGTGGCTTATCATTTAGGCTGATGACTGAGGCCTTAGCTGTGCAGTCAACTCTAAATAGGATTGTGAAGTAGACCCAGGCTTCTGATGGATATGCGTCCTTGTGAGCTGCCAGAGTCTGGAAGAAACAACCTGGAGAAAACAGCTGTATAGACATGGAGCAAAGGCAAATGTAGCAATGACAATGGTAATGGTTGTTGGTAGCCATTTCTTTGAGGAGAAATTTGGGACTTAAGCCCAAATAACAGAAATTGCTAGAGTTTGTTCAGACATGGTGTAAAATGTTTAACTTAATATAATGAGCATTTTTATAAGCCATTTTGATAGCATGACTTTTAATGGCTAATTATGTTCCATTGTGTTTTTTATACCATTATTGAAATTTTAACTTAAGTTTCTGCCAATGTCTTATTGTAAAAAACTTCTATTGAATATTCTTATACATAATTTTATTAGTGTATTTCTTTTTAATTTCTTAAGCTATACTCTGAGAGATAGAAAAAGAGGTTTTTGAAAAACTTGAGTTTTTTTTTTAGAAATATTACATGAAGTTCAACTCCTACCATTTGATAAAAGACTAGCATTAAAATTTTTTCTTTTGTATTTGCAGTGCTTTTAGTGAAATTGATTTATTATACTCATTGACAATTTGTGTTCCTTCTTTGATGAAGTGCCTACAGAATGACACATGTGCCCTTTTCTGGTTTTCATTTGACTATGGGTATTTTCATATGTAAAAGATGTAAACCATTCATTATATGGTGTAAATCTTTCTCTTAGTTTACAATTTACTATAAAGAACTTCCTTGCTTATATGTTTTAATTTTTATAAAGCTAAATAATATTTCTTGCTTCATCCACAAACCTAATACATAATTACTATCATATTTCTCAATTATTTTTCAAGTGTTCAACTGTCTTAAAAGTTAATCTCTGGGGAGGGACAAAAGGAGAGCGGGAAAGCCTTTGTCACTTTGACAAGAAAAGTATGTGCACAAAATGCTCAACTCCATTGTAAACCTTGAATTCTGTACGTGTACATATCAATAAAATGGGGGGGGAGTTAATATCCGATATCTAAACATTTTAATGTGACATGACAGAATTTAAATGTTTTTTCTTTCTATTTAGCCATCATATTTTTCTAGTAATAGTTGTCTTCCTTGCTGATTATAATGTTTTCCTATGCAAAATCACGAAGTTATTTGCGTGCACACACACGCACACAGAAAGCAATCTTGGTGTTTTCCTGTAGCCATTTATCAGTTCTTATGTTGGTATCAGTTTTTATTGTTTTAGTGTATTTCATGGGCAATGAAGAGGAATGTAGCGTTTTCACTCAGTAAGGATAAAAGGAAAGAAAATGTATCATGCATTGGTAATATTGCACAAAATGACATGATTTTAATTTGGGAAAAAATGAAATAAAAGTCGCATGTAATAAATTCTGGATATTTACTATACTCTGTTCAGAATGTAGGCTCAGAAGTCAGGCTTATTACCCATACTTGCTTCACGTCTCCCATTTCTTGATTGTATGAAGTAGATTGAGTTATATGAGCAGTTATCTTTAGAATGAAGAAATAAAACCTACTTTATAGGGATATGAAGGTTAAATAAAATCACACATGCAAAAAGAAACAGCACAGTGAGTTTGTACAGTTTGTCTGTTGCCACTTTCCAATCTCATTTCTAATCTTTTCCAGTCTCTGCTCCCTCACTTTTGATGAGCTACCTGTTAATTAACCTTTTTTGTTGTTAATATTTCGACCTCAGGAACTAGTGTTTGGATTCTTTTAGCAAAGATAAATATTTTCAAATTCTAATAATTTTTAGCATTTTCTTGCTCCCCTTTCTTTAATCATTAATTCATCTATTGTTCATTCGTATTGTATATGGTATTAAGTTGGAATCCTGTTTAACTTTACAACTAACGAATTTTCTTAATACCATCTTGAAAATAATCCACATTGATTTTCAATGCCGTCTTTCTGATTTCTATGTTTTCATAAATAACAAAGCACGTTGGATATTCCCTGTCTTGGTTACTTCCGCATCACCGTGATTCAGTATCTGACATCTGCAACGTCAGAGAAGAAAAATTCATTTTAGCTTACAGGTTCAGCAAGTTACAGTCCATTCAGAGGTGGGCAGCTGGAAAATGGTGGAATCACATGGTGGGACCACAGCTACAGCCAGAGCTGGAGCTAGTGTTCTGGAGACCAAGATCCTCACAGCAGCACAAAGACTAGTCTCAGAGAAAGCGTAGAACCAGCACAGCGCCCAATAGGTTTAGGCCCAGGCACCCTCCCTTTCAGGCTAGGCCCCAACTCCCAACCCTACCCACAGTATGCACGGGAACATGAAGCTTTTGGGGACGCTCCAGATCCAAACGTGACAATCCTTGACTTCTTTATTATGTTCCATTGATGATCCATTTGTCTCTTCTGACTTTTGCCTCTCTACACTGGTGATGAGTCAGTGCCTGGCAGGGGAAATCTCTCTGGTTTACTTGTCTTTTCAGACTTCTTTTCTCTCCTATAGATTTTAAGAAAATAAAAATGTATTATGTTCCTCAAAAAATTCACCTTGAAACATGTTTGAATATATTAAAGTCATCCCAAAAAGCATAGAAAAATGCTTCTTTAATTCAGATAATCTTTTTGCTTCTTTATTGGAATTTGATAGTTGTCTTGGTTACTAGTTCATTGCTCAGACAAAATACACAACCACAGCTTAAGAGAGGAAAGATTTATTTAGCTCACGGTTTCAGAAGGTCCCACACAGTCCTTTTGTGGGTAGGTGGTAGTGGTGGAAGTACATGGCAGAGGCTGGAGAGCTGCTCACGTCATTGCAGACAGAAACCAGCTGCTTTGGGCACCCCCAATCTCCCAGGGCACACCGCCCAGTCTCATCAAGTTGACGCAACCCTTTTGCATCAAACCCCAAACAGGAGTTCCTTCCAGCCAGGCCCCATGACCAGTAGCCCACGATTTCATAGATACACCATTACGTCCTAGTCCATGAGGTTCTTGGGGCACACCCCAAATCCAAATGACAGCAAAAGTTGTCCTCAAAAAGTTGCTTGTATTCTAAGTAGAGATTACTATTTCTGTTGTGAATAGCATTGTATTTCCTAATAGGTGATTATGTTGTCTGTTATAAATCTGGGAATTTTATTAAATTCTCGGTGCAAGTAGGCAAATAGTATTTTGAAAAGAATAGTGAAAATGGTTGTTGGTACGTAATCACCATTGTAAAAGAAATAAAGTATATTCATGAAGCCTAAGGTTTTTAATATACATTATAACCTTCACTGATTTAGAAAGGTTCTCTTTGTTCCTCACTTCCTAAAGCTTTTTTTCAGGTCACATATAGGTTTTTAGTTCAATGGAATTTGTTACATGATTTTTTAGCATTACTTGAGAGCACAGGTTTTTTTCTAATTGAGCGAATTAGGTTGATAAATTTTCTTGTGGCCTTGCATTACTGAAAAATCTGTACTTGATCATGGTTTATATTTTAATGTATCATTTAATTCATTTAGCTAATATTTTAGGAGTTTTGCCTATTTTTAAAATGTATAAATGAGCCTATGATTTAATTTTATTTCTATTGTCATAGTCTCGGTTTAGAATCAAAATTGCACTGGCCTCAGAAAGTAACCTGACAATTTTCATTCTCTTTCTATTTTAAAAAACAACAGGATTGTAATAGCAATTAACTGTTAATTGAGTGTTAGCTAGAATTTTACTACACACCTGTATGGGCTTTGCTGGTGGAGGGAGTGCCCTTGGTCATCATTTAAATATTTTGAACACTCATTTTTCTTTATAATTTTGTATTAGTTTTTCATGTATCTTAGCATTTTATATTGGTATTGTGTATGTTGCTAGAATTTATCCCTTTCTAGAGGTGCTTAAGCTATTTTTGCCTATTGTGAATAGTGCCTACAAACACATGAGTGTACAGTTATGTAATATTTTCATAACTTCTATCATTTTAGAATCTTATGTCTGTAAGAAATTCCTCATTTCCTCTGTGTTTTATTCATAATTATCTTTTAAAAAATTTAAATCACAGTTTCAGTGATCTGACATTAAATTTTTAATTTTTGGCTTTGTCCATCATTTCTTTCTTTCTTAGTTTTTTTTCCAGCTTTATCTTTTCTCTCTAGATTCTATGTTTTAAGGAAAAATGTTTCTTCTAAGCTTATGAGTTCAGTGGTTAGTTTGTCTCATTAGCCTAGTTCAGGTATGGCTCTAAAGGCTCTGCAGGCTGCAATGTCCCTGGGCAGCTAGTAATGTGGCTTTACCCGATTGTAAACACTTAACATTATTACATGAGTTTTTGTGATAGTCTTTATGTCTTAATTGTGTGTTCCTTGAGTGTGAACTTTGCAGGCACTATGGGAATACTGTGGGGAAGGCACAGTGCAGAGATAATTCCATCCCCTCTATTGACTACACACAACCGTCCCATGAAAATCAGTGGGTATCAGGTATAAATGTGCACTTGTGCCATTTTGCAACCAAAAGTTTAACTTAAGTATGTGTGTTAGAGGAGGGGGATTATTACTGTTATTCAGCACACATGTTAGCTTTCTTATTCAACTTGGACTCAGTTCTAAACAAACAATTTAAAGTTAAAATATAAAAACTTAAAGGGAGCTTTGTTACTTATCTATGTTGACTATATTATATATTTTGTGTCTGGTCCCGCACAATATCTCTTCGGTCATTGAAGTCCACGCAAGTGAAAATATTGGACATGCAGGCTCTAGGTGCTTCATCTGGGACCTACACAGTTTTTGTGTGATTCTTCGTATTTTTATTAATCATCATTATATTATTTAATTCATGGATTATTTGATGACAATAGTCCCAGAAGTATGGAGTGCATCTGGACATCCAAGCCTGGGGCAGGTGTTTTTGCTCTCAGCACGTTACCTTTTGAGTTGTTTGTGTAGGAATCCTCTTCTTTTTCATACTTAATTTTTCTCTTGGAAAATATCGATAATTTTGAGGCCTAAAAATCTACCTTCTCCATACATTGTTTTATGTTTATAACCTTGCTAATTAAACAATTTACAAATGCTATCAATTTTACAGTTATTACAAGATTTTTTTTTTTTTTTTTTGAGACAGGGTATTGCTTTGTAGACCAGGCTGGTCCTGAACTCACTGTGGAGCCCAGGATAGCCTTGGACTTGCGGGAGTACGCCTGCCGCAGCCTCCTAAGTGCTGGGATTACACACATGTGCCACTGTGCCCAGCTTATGCAGTGCTGGG